>JAAGKR010002503.1:0-22937 GCA_011419295.1 Clarias macrocephalus | reverse complement strand
CTCCATTCTTTGTAAACCCTAGAAATGGTTGTGCGTGAAAATCCCAGTAACCGAGCAGATTGTGAAATACTCAGACCGGCCCGTCTGGCACCAACAACCGTGCCACGCTCAAAATTGCTTAAATCACCTTTCTTTCCCATTCTGACATTCAGTTTGGAGTTCAGGAGATTGTCTTGACCAGGACCACACCCCTAAATGCAACAAAGCAACTGCCATGTGATTGGTTGATTAGATAATTTCATTAATGAGAAATTGAACAGGTGTTCCTAATAATCCTTTAGGTGATTGGGTATAGTGCTATGTTATACATGTTTAATTTATGACTTCATTATTAAATCAATACAAAAAAAAAAAAAAAACTTTTCGGATTTTACAGGATCTTACAAGAAAACATCTTCAGGCCAGAAAAGAAAGCAGCGAATTATGTAAAAGATCAATTTTCAGAATAATAAAAGGAAGCTTCTGGGTTTTTCTGTATGACAAAAAAAAAATAGGTGCGACAAAGGCCTCAGAATGTGGCTGGTTCTGAAGAACGTTCAGTATTTATATATACACACACAGAAACCAACTACCATTAAAAATATCTATGTTTAATTAATTAATTAATAATAATAATAATAATAATAATAATAATAATAATAATTCTAGTAACTTTAATTATTTGATATAGCTTTTTTATTTTTAAGTTCTCTTATAAAAAGTTTTACTAACAAACTGGTCTTTATTCAGAGTATGTCACTCTGAAAAAAGACACATTTAAACATGATAATAGCATATAAAAGTGTGATATAATATTCTTATGCAGCCTACAGCCTACATTTCGGCATTTGGCAGACGCTCTTATCCAGAGCGACTTACAAAAGAAGCCTAGTCCTATATTCAAATTACTTTGACAAAACAAGGCTGTCATGTGATAGAAAAAGTTGACTTCCACAAGTTGGCAACAAATAATCTGTTGATTTTCAAAGATCAGGCATTCCACTCAATAAATGTTCACAGGAACCACTACGGTGAACTCTACGATGATCATTCCTGCACGTAGACCCTTCTTCACCTCCATGCACCAGTCGAATGTTTTCCTGTGGTCTCATCACCGGGCTGTGCCTGAAGGTATCTGTAAATGCCAATTGGCTTTATGTCTTCTTTAAGGAGAAATTTTATCACAAGGTAAACTCCTCAGTTTCCGAATCAGAATCAATTCACACTTTTAATTTATTTAGGCAAACTTCCAAACGATAAATGGTCGAAAATTGGGAAGTTCCCATAAATACTCTGGTTTTGCAAGAATATTACATCTTCTTCTTTTGAGTTTACAGTATGTGCGGTAGGTGCCGTGGAGCAGAAGATTGACATTGAAAAAAATACTCTAAAAAAGATGGAATTTAACAAATCAATAATGCAAGTTACACAGCATTTCAATGCTTATTAGATATGTTTAGTTTTTTCAAAACATGTAAGAAATGTAGCTGCTCTAAATGAATCAGACAGTAAACTCTAGTACTGTTAAATCAAAAAATTTCAATGTCCAAAAATCTAATTTAATGGAATTTACAGTCTACCTACTGTATGAGTCACAGCCCTCATACAGGGTAGGTAAAAAATCATGTAATAAATGGAACGAAACAGTGGATGGTTGCACACTTCCACCACTCACTCACATAATGTTTATGAATTCTATTAAAACCACACTTTTCCAGACTAAATATCATGCCAAATTACTGAACTGTGGATGCAAATTTACAGAGGACAAAAGGATATTATTTCACTTCACCTAGAAAGAGAAGCTTAGTGCTGTTTCAGTTACCCGGAGTATTAATACCAGATCAATACCAGTCGTTCACCGAATAGCTGAGCCCTAATCTCTGAAACATCCTGAAAATGAACACTTTGAATCAATGCACCTTGCAACACCATCATATGTTTTGTACGATCAGTGAGCGGGGCGATGGTGATTACTTGTGTCTGATGTACGTCTGTGATAAACAATAAAACTGAACATGACATCATGTCATGTAAACTACAAGTGTTCACTAGATACAGACAGTGGAGGTCGTCTACGTACAGTACGATCTGATTGACTGTCTTGTGTAAACGCAGTGTATTTCTTAGTGGTCCTTAATTATTCCCAGCACTAGAAACCACACACACACACACACACACACACACACACACACACACACACACACATAGAACATTCCCATGTTATTTCTGCACTTCCTCACCTGACTCAGCTCATGAAACCCTTGATCACAAAACAAGCTGAATCAGGCATCTGGAAAGAGCTGAGGAACAAATCCTGAAGGCACTCGTTATCTGACAAAACAGTGCTTTATAATCTACATCTCTCAATCTTTGCTCATGTGTGCATTACACTTACAGACTTACACAATACAGGGCAAAATGATTACAATGTTGCCGTTGCTGTACCTATAAAATAAACAGTGTGTTCTGTTAGGAGTTACGTGACCACAAACACCGGGACACGCTCACGTCACCAACATCTTTTCTCCAGGAGCAGGAATAACCAGATCACTGATGATCGAGACAAAACTGATATTATCTTGACTGTCCACTGAATCATGCAAATCAGCAGATGAAAGGAGACAAAGGCAGCGGCCAGAACAGATGTGCACATACAGATGCATAAATAAACACACACACAGCACCATCACACAAACAAGCTGTTTGTGCCGAAATGTCCTTTATAGTTATGTTATGTGGAGTGCCTAGAGATTGCAACCCCATACACACACACACTCACACACACATATATATATATATATAGAGAGAGAGAGAGAGAGAGAGAGAGAGAGAGAATAGAACAGAAGTATAGAGAGAAAATTTGGCCTGCAGTATGTGTGTGTAATCATGTTTAATTATATACATGTTTAGGTGTATATATATGTTAATCATGCTTTTATATACATGCTTTTATATACAATATATACAGTGTGTGTATATATATATATACACACTGTATGTATATATATCTATAGACACACACACTGTATATATTGTATATAAAAGCATGATTAAACAAGAAGATATATATTATAGAAGTATAAGAAGTATATATTATATATATTCTTGTTTAATCATGCATATATATATAGATATATGTTTAAACAAGAAAAAATATATAATATATAATATCTTCTTGTTCAATTATGTATATATCATCTTTTTTATTCATGCTTTTTACACCAATCATACTTGAAATATATTATCTATATTATAAATTGTAGGCTTGATAATAATAATAATAATAATAATAATAATAATAATAATAATAGCCTGGTGAAAATGGATTACTTATTCTCAACACGTAGGCACTTGTATTTTTTCCCTCTTGAGGAAGGAACCTGCTTACACACGCTGCAGATATTCACCTACACTAAATGTTCCTATAATTACGAGGATTGAATCCTAGTTGTTGTTTAGACCATAATAAAAACCTGAGTACTGATGAAGGAGGCTGGCGGCCGGTGTGGCGCAATGCGCTCTTTAAGGCTGCGACTCTTTTTCCTTCCAGTAAAATTTAGTAAATGATCAAAAGCGGATCGGTGGAGCTGTACACGGATGAAAAGATCTCAGGGCGCTCTGGACTCAAACAGGTTGTCAGGAGCGGGATGAGCGGTGGGGATGGACGTGCGGGGTCTCACCGTGTCTGGCGGATGCAGGCTGCAGGAGGAGAAGCAGGGTGGTGATGATGCCGGCGCACTGCACACACCGGCGGCTCCACACCGAGCGCTCCGGACACCTCCTCCCGTTCCTCCAGCACCCCGGCGCTCCACGGATTCCCACCACAGGCACTTCTCTCGAGGCCATGTGAACGTGCTGGCGTGCGGGCCTGGACGCGCAGTAACGAAACGCGCATTGGATCGGGGACGTGTCCGCTCCGGCGCGTGAGACCGAGGAGTCCGGGTCCGCGTTCCGAGTGCGCCGGGTTTCAGAAAGCCAGCATGGGTTTAAAGTTTAAAGGCAGAGAGTCTGTTTCTAACCGAGCCGCCTTCCCACTGAGCGTCATGTCAGTGCGTAAAAAGCGCATTTCATCCTCAACACACTGACAATCACATACACACACAAACACACACACACACACACACACAAACACACACACACACACACACACACACACCCGTCTCTGGGAAGAAGAAGGTGGAGGGAGAAAAAAAAATCCACAACGACGTGCTGCTAATAAAAATGAGAAGTGAAAAGATCTCCAGTGCGCATCTGACGCGCAAAACACAGAGCGGGGGCCTTTAGACCGAGGAATCACCTGAATGAACGACTCCCTCAAGTGATTCAATCAGCCGAACTGATTCACAAGAGATCATCTTATTACTTTTTATATATGAATGTATGTGTATATTATGAATATGTCTAATACATTAGATAATAAACTGACATTCTGTTTTCTCCTTTAATTAACTGAAATGCTTTTTAATGCAGGTTGTAGACTCTTATTTTCTATATCCACTTTATCCCGTGTGCAGGGTCGCATGGCGGGCTGGAGACATACCCCAAATTAGCCTAATCTGCATGTCTTTGGGAGGACTGTAGGAGGAAACCCGTGTACCTGGAGGAAACCCACCAAACACGTAGAAAACTCCACCCCACAGACCAGAGGTGGGAATCGAACCCGGGACCTGGAGGTACGAGACGAGGTCATGATTTTAACTATTTGCTTATTGATAACTACCTGAAGTACCCCTCGTTAATGGGAAAAGGTTAAAGTTAAAAATAATCTGATCAGCTTTAATGTAATCAAAGCAACATGTATATGTTTGCCTGCGAGAAAGATTAACCTTATAATTTTTTCAACTGTAATTTCGCAAAATGTTGTATGGTGTGACATCATTATATGGTAATGCCACTGGATTGATGGTCAAACAGTAGAAAATTTTACAAAAGTTTCCTAGTTCACTGAAAGATTTTGAAATTCGTCTTATTACCATTAATGGGAAAGAGAGGATGTAGAAACGTTTATGTGTACGCCTTGTTTATGCTAAGTTGTTCTTCCTTCGTCGTCAGCCAAATACACTCCCTGTCTGTTAATCGGAGAGTGAATCACATATGAGAAAACGAAAAAAGTTGATCGGATAAAGATCAAGTTTTGTCTTAAAATAGGAACTAATCCCAGTAAAAATATTCAGTTTAGCTTTTCTAATTAATATCTACTGGTGCAGGTGTTTGTTTACATTAAAAGTAACTTATTAGTAGCTTATTTTGAAGTAGATTATTAAATCTATCACATCCGGCACATAACTGTTCATAACATCACTTTCACTCAACATTTTATTTTCACTTATGGTGCAGGTTAAACTTCAGGCAGGGATCTAAACACTGCAAAAGTTTAGTTACATTCTGTCCAGAAAGTTTTGTGTCATGCGGTGACAAAATCTGGCAAATAACTGCTCAGAACTTCACTTCTACTGAACATCTTGGCATACAGACAGACATCTGCAACACCCGCCTCTCACGCAAAGCTCTCAGCCATCAGGGAAGAGACTACAGGGTCTCCAGGCCAGGACCAGCAGACTGAAGGACAGCTTCATCCATCAGGAAGCTCTGCTTCCCCTTTGCTCTTCGGCCTCTCCCACTCTTGTACTCTGATTTCCCCATTTCACATACGCTCGCTTGCACCTCACTTTGTGCAGGATTGGCACCTCCAGGGTCTCAGATTCTCGCCTCTTGGTCTACCCTGCCATGTGCCATAAGTCGCTCCAGGCCATATACCTAATGAGTGAGTGAGTGAGTGAGTGAGTGATTACTATGAGATGTAGGGGGTATGATTTGCTAGCTATATACTTTCAGTGTCTACTTGCATAGGATCGAATGTCAGAATGGAGAAAAAGTTTGATCTTGGTTGGTGTTTGATTGACAGCCCTGTGGATGGAAACTCCTTAAAAGGGGTCAGAGTTGAACGGACAGACTGCCCAGCTGTTTGGCCGAGTCTGTGGCCAAGATAGCATTGAATTCCTGTTCTTGACTGACATGAGCTGAACCTGACACGGTTGTTGCTCACCAACCTCATGCTAACTGGAGCTGGAGCCATTTGGCTCTTCTAGCCATTTTTCTCCAACCTTCTTTATCAACAAGGAATTTCTACCCACAGAACTTTTTTTGTTTTTCACACCATTCTTGTTAAAACTTTTCTGTGAGAAGGTCTTTACCTGCATCTTGGTAATTTTATCTACTGTGCTCCTGCCACTTGACTGGCTGCTTGGAAAACATTATGTGATCCTGATTAGCAGTAGATTTTGCGTTGCAGCACAGCACGGTGAGAAAGCCATCATTCCAGATTCTGGTTTAAGCAGGTTGTAGGTTTTACTTTACACAATATTAGACCCCGAGGATGAGGAATGTCTGTATTACAAGTTCCTTCATTCAATACCTTCTGACTTAATTTGTTCTAGAAGTGAGTTCTAAAAGTGAATTCACATGGTGACACTTGGTGGCTTTCATCATATGTCCTCCCTTAAAACTTAAAACATCACTATTCTACCCTATAGGTCTAGCCTCTGGGGACAAATTCTCAGTGCACAATGCCACGGGTGTGTGGAGATGATGGGCTCTTCCTCTGTGAAGACTGTTGCTTCGTCTCAGGGTTGTACACATACATCCAAGTTTCGTCACCAGGAATGATCCTTGACATGAAGGATGGGTCATCCATGGAGTTCTTGGCAGACTTCGATGCAATGTTCCTTCTGCTCCAGGGGACGAACTTGGCCTCACAGCTCACAAGGCAGCATCTCTGTGGCAGATTTGCCCAGTTTCATGCAGAATTTCACTATGAGATGTAGGGGGTATGATTGGCTAGCTGTATACTCTTAACTTCTACTTGCATATGATCAAATGTCAGACTGGAGAAAAAGTTTGATCTCCATGGTTGGTGTTTGATTGAGAGCCCTGTGGATGGAAACTCCTTAAAAGGGGTAACTTTGCTGTCTATGATGCAACAGCACGTGGTCAGAATAGCTCCAGCTGCACCGCTCCCGATGTGTGCAGGACGATATCTTTTGGCACACTGACTTATAAAAAGCGCCATGCTCCTCCCTGTGACTGCACGTGCAGCCTTGTGCTGCCATCTGGTGGCTCGTTACAAAATGAGTCTTGAAACTTTTTGATCAGTCTCTGGTTTGTTTCTTAAAGATATTACTGCTTTGTAACACTTATTATATTGCTTAATTTATAATTAGATTATATTCACACGTTAATGGGAAAATTGTCTTACTTACAAGAAAATGAAAAGAGAAGATAAAAACAGATAAACCTGTCACAAAATATACAGCAGGATGCTAAGTGTCAAAATTATAACTAGACAAAAGACCATCTCTGTATGTACTCAAACAGTTTAAGAAATTTATTTGTTTGGTTTATTATGTTAAACCTTTATAGTTAATTTAATTTTATGGAATAAAACACGATTCTGCACGTGAGATAACGCGCCGCCCTTAGAGCGCGAGCGTGTATTTAAAAAGCGACCGTTATTTACTCTTCTTGCGCAACGAATCAAAACTCGGGAGTCGATTCACCCAAAAAGATTCAGTAAAGTGAATCACAATAGATGAAGACCGTCAGTAACAGCGCCCTCTGCAGGTTAGAACTGCTAAATAGTTTCATTGTTTAGAACCATATAAAAATGCTAAATTTAGTATATGACTTATTACTACTCATAATTTTTAATAATGCTTAAAGACAGAAATGTTGAACAGCAACATGAATATTTGCAATATCTTTATATTTGTGTGTAATTTTAAAGTATCTAATATGAAAGTATAAAATATGTAATATTACAGGTTATCACATATGATACAGTACTTATTTTTTTACCTTTCAAAATGTAATATAAAAGCAATATAGTTGGTTATAGACAGATGTCTTGGCATCATAAGCTTGGCATGTTTTTATCTGCGAACACATGCACCAGAAAAACTTTTGGGTCTCTTCCCCCCCGAGAAAGTGTTTGTAAATGTAAGCTGTTTAATATTAGGATATGTGGATGTTAAATAAATAAATAAATTAATTAATTAATTAATTTAAAATCACATGCATTTCATATCATCCTGTTTTTTTTACTGTGTGCCTGAATTGCACATACGGATTATACAAATAATATTTGAAAAATAAAAGTACTTGCTCAAAATGCAAAACTAATTATGTTCAATTATGTGTGAAAAAGATCTTATGCATAAAAAAGGACCACTTTTCTGAAAAGTCGATTTCAACTTTGGCCACTAGATGGCACTGTTTAACCGTTTATGCACTTTTGCCTAATTCAAAGATTAAAACAAGATTTTTTAATTATTATTATTTCCTGTGTATTTGGGTTCAAACCTTTTATTGTTTCACTAACATAGAAAGACACTTAACTAAGCACATGCTTGGTAGAGATTATCTAGATCTTTAGGTTAAGCCTTTATTTGCTTGTGATTTTCTTCACATATCACAGCATGTTAGGAAGTTGGGACACCAGGTCAGCCATGATACAGCACCCCTGGGCCTTGCTTAAGGAGCTCAGTCTTGACCCAATGACCTTCCGATGAGTAACTTCAAGCCTAAAGCCTCTGAGGGACTACTGTCTCTATTAGTGCTAGATTTATAATAAATAGATCAAGTCATGCAAGTTGTGTATAATAAAGGAGGACTTACTGGGTTAAGACTAAATAGAGCAATACATGTTTAAGTCATATAGATCTGTGAGGCCGAGTCTGCGCTCGCTAATAGACCCGCTGTTTGTTGCAAAGTGATAGAAATGTACAAATGAGGTGTTAAAAGTTTTTGAGTCAACTTTAATTTTACCAGATAATTGTAATTTTTTTTGTCAATTATATAAACACACACACACACCACCCACACACGAACAGAGATAAAGCATTCAAAAAACACACCGAATTGAACAGAGAGACAAAGACGTCTTGCTTGCAGCAATATATATTTTAATTCAAAGTGAATTTTAACAATACACCATAATTTCTTTAATTTGACACTCACCAAATAGTCACCAGGAAAACCCGCTTTGTGTGACAAAGTACATAAGGCTTGGTCACATAGAAAAATCACTGAGAACCAGAGAAATAACGACTGAAAACTGTAATAGACATTACACACTTAAAAAACAAACAAAAAAAAAGTTCCCAGTCCTTGTATACTGAATATTGCACAGTGCAATGGCTACATGGCAAACTAATGTAGCATAAGAAGAAATCCAAAGCAAAAAAACAAAAACAAAAAAATTAGAAAGCCACAAGAAAAACCTACATGTATTAAAACAGTAACAGTTCAGATTTAGTCAATCAAGTCCAAGTCTAAATCTAGTCTCTGATAACTTGCAGTGAGATTTAACTTCTAGTAAAATAGAATCTGAAAAAAAAAAAAAAAAAAAAGAAATAACAGCGGTAAAGCGATCAAACCTAAAAAACTGAAACTGGTATACAGTAGCACATGTGACAAACACCGAGACCCTGAATTTCTGTATTTGTGTCTCTAAAGAGGAAAAAAAAACAACAACAACACTCAATTAAATAATAATAAATCAAAACAAATATACAATTGTTTGGTATGATGGGAGTATTTCATCAAGTTTGAACGTGATACAAGTTTTGATTGGTGTGTGTGTGTGTGTGTGGCGGTTTGGGAAAACCTGTCAGACACTGCTGCCAAACCCATCAGAGAGCACAAGCTCGCGTACTCACACCCCCATTATGGGCAATTTGGAAACGCCAATCAGCCTTTGGACTGTATGAGGAAACGAGGGTAACCTGGAGGAAACCCATAAAGCGCTGATGAGAACATACAAACCCCATACACGCAGACTAGATTCAAACTCGAAATCCACAGAGATCATCGATAACGGAGCAACAAGATCGAGCCAGATGACGTGGATGATGCTGATATTGTCTCATTTGACGTTCATGTAAACAGAATTCTTAGTGTGGTTTATGTAATCGTCAAATTGATTAATTGTTAGAAATGTTAAGATTGGTGCAAAATCTTTCAGAGAAATTGGAATTAAATATTTAGATAAAATTTTATTCAGAACGAACAGATTACAATTCGAGACGAGATCACGTTTCAGGAGGAGCGTCGACACAAACGTCAAAGTGTGACCGTGTGAAAGGTTTTCCCAAACGTCCACATATAGTTTTCCATTTGCTGTTTTTTTTTTTTTTTTGGTAAAAGTCTGAATTTGAAAAATAAAAATAAAAAATCTAAACCAAGAGTCTGATTCTGATGTAAATCAATATTTGTCCATATTTGAGTGTGTACTTGTCCCTAGTGCTACATGCTTAAGAAAGTCTCCTATAAAAGTGACTTAGTTTCTATTCATCATTTCATTTTTTGATTATTTCGCGGCTCCGACGCCACCACATTTTTTTGGACCAAATCTCGAAGTAGATTAAAGCAATATAACTTGCACATTGGTATGAATGTCGTGTCCTGTTAAGGACCGAGTTTGCTGTTTGAAATAATTAAAACAATTAAACCAAAAAAAAAGGAGGAAAAAAAAACTAAAATTATAATAATAATACAAATACAAAAACGACAGGATGAGGTGGTAAACTGCGGCATGATGCTTCCTCCAAGCTTGTTACAATCACAGTGTACTTATGTAAAGCTTTAATAAGGGAGACAGAGGACCACGTCAGAGGAACAGTAACGAGCCCTGATAGCATTTCATTATTAGATTTCTTCTGAGCCAAAGGAAAAGAAAGAAAAGAAAAGAAAGAAAGAAAACAATAAAAAATAAAACACACAAGCAAACGAGTCGAATGAAATGTACGGATTAAAAAAAAATTATAATAATAATAAAAAGTGTGAAATCTCATGTGAAGACACGACTGCATTGCATGTTTGGTGTCTGACTGCCAAGTGAGACTTAGGAACACTACCGAAGACGAAACTCTAGCAACCACCACGCACGCCTACTGCAAACCAGTGCATAACTAAGTTTTCAACACTAAGAGGTCCAAGAACACACGCAACACAAGATACAACACTTAAAATGAGAAGAAGAGAGCTGGGTTTCTCTGTGTGTATGAGTAAATGTGTGTGTGTGTGTGTGTGTGTGTGCACAGAACGGAAAGGTCTGAAGCACATCTGAAAGGCACTAGTTCAGCGCTGCTCTTTGTACAGAGCAGAATACGTGTGTGTGTGTGTGTGTGTGTGTGTGAGTGTGAGTGAGTGAGTGAGTGAGTGAGTGAGACGATTTCCACACCATCATCGTAAGGAAAAGAAAAATGGCCGCCAGTACAACTAACCACGCATCTGGGAATTCATTCGTATCGACGCTCGACTGAGTATTAGCCAAATAAGTAGTACATCAGGTGCGATCAATGAACGTGGACTGATTGAAATCATATCGAAAAAAGTAAACGCTCATTCTGATTAACGATAAGCACTGCAAATCCATATATAAACAAGAAACTCTTCTTTCTCAAGTCTGTGCAAGTAACAAACCGGAATAAATGTACGATTTCATAGCGGCGCAAATATTTCTTTTTATTTTCTCCAGCTCTAATCAAACAATAAAACACAACCACAAAATAATAAAAAAAAAAAAAAAGTTAAATCTATCCTGCAAGCTATGCCTTATCGAGATACTAATATATATATATTTATATCTAAACGTACTCTGATATACACCGATATGCATCTCTTATGGAACGACGAGCCCCAAGATTACCATTAACACTACGGATAGATAATACACGGCTGCAAACGAAAGGATTAAGATTAAAAAATAAAAATCAATCATGGACAGAGAACACACCCAAAAAAACACACAACAAACCAAAAACTTCCATCAATCGCACTACAGTAGTTACAATGACACTTCAAACAGAAAAGCAAAATATACACAGGCATTAAAAACAGGTTTCGATGCCGCTCAGTAGAGTAAAACCGAAAGAAAATCCTCACGTCTATCTTAAGGTCGTCGAGACACACGTACAAAAGAAATTATTATAATAATAATAGGAATAATAAGAAAAAAGCTAAGAACAAAGTTAATCACTTTTACCCTCACAGCTATGACGAAGTGGCGATCAGTGAATAGCAGCTTATCTATGGTACATTCAAGGATAAATGAAATCATTAAATTTGCCAAAACAAACAAAACAAAAAAAAAAAGCTAAACATCAACCTCAACCTTTATACAAAGTACATATCTTTTTTTTATTTTTTAATGTTTGTATGTTTAATACATCCCCATCTAAGAGTAATATGTGAGGTCTAGGCTAGAACAGTAGCTACGTCGCTTAAGAAATCACTGTCTTTGGTGTCGCAAAAGCATTTTTAATATAATGATGGCCAAACAAAATAAAATAAATCGGAATAAAAACACAAAGCACGTTAGAGAACAAAAGAATCGATCATTTCTCCCTGACGGAATGTAGGAAATAAAATAAATCTGCCAGCACTGTGAAAAGCCAGACGGTACGCTGCGGACAAGCGGAAACAAATCTCGTCACGCGCTTATAGATGATAGAAGAGTGGGGAAAATTGCACACTTTAAGATAAAAAAAAAAAATAAAAATGCACTCCAACAAAATACTCGAACAAATGACAGATCGACAGTGAAATACTGAAATCTCTGCACAAGCTACTACGTAACCATGTGAATGATTTAAAGAGCTATCTGCAGGTTAATGCCAATACCAATACCAACAATAACGACAACAACAAAAGTACACATCTAATTAAAAAATAATAATAAATTGAGTAGGGAATCAAAAAAAAAAAATTTTTTTTTAAAAAGGAAAAGAAAAAACACCCAAGAAATGATGGATTGTATTGCAGTTGTGTTAAACAGTGTAAATACTGTTAGTATCAAGTCAAATTGATTATCACATAGGAAACTGTACATAGTTAATTTTCGATGAGAACGCTTGCTACGCTGGAAAAATCCACACAGGGGTGAAAAAAAAAAAAATTCAGACCAGTGATCTCCCCCCCCCCACCTTCATGCACAGGGCGATTTAAATAAAACCCATTTCATTTAAGGAAAGGATCCAAGAATAAGATATAAATGTCAAAAGAAAAAAAAAAAACAGATATAGGGAGAATTATAAACAAACACAATGGATTCATGTCACTCCTAATCCATTTTGATAATTTTTTTTCACATAATATTGATAAACAGGTCACACCGTTCCTCACTAACAGAACAAAACCACCAAAAAAAATAAAAAATAAAATCAAGACAGACTTAATGTATGAATCAATAAAAGTGAAAAGAAAAAAAAAAAAAAAAAGAAAATTTCAAGTGCTTCAGTCCTGTTGCAGTCATGTGAATGCAGGAGTGCGATGCCGCACTCAGCACAGACATGATTTTTTTTTCTTTCAATAAGGCACTTTTTTTTTTGGAGGGAGAAGGTCACACACCACATGAGTTCTGAGTCTCGTGTTTCCTCAATATGGAGCGTAGTAACCTTAAATGTACGGGATGTTGTACAGAAGTTAACACTGGGCTACAAAAACAAAAGGGGTGTGATGATGATGATGATGAGTCTGTTACAAAAATACAGACATGTAACACCAACAAGAGGGAGTCCTTCGTGCGCGAGACTATGGGCGTTTACCACCAGACTGGGATTGTGTCACATTTAGAAGGCAATATAGAAAAATAGTTATACAGAGCGATAATCCCATCATGCCTGTGTATGACTTGAGGGTGAAGGGTGGGTGTTCTTTTTTTCGATATCAAATGTGCAAAAGGCATGAAGTTTTATTTATCGACTGATTTATTTTCTTCTGTTGCATCTCAAATGCATTGACTGCCATGATTTTTGGAGACAAGTGTGTCGAAGGAGTAAGGGCCCCTGGGGTTGGTGTATGCGCGTGAATGTGTCAGATGTAGGGGTACTGGGGCAGTTTGGTGGGGCTGAGCGGGAAGCCGGTGTAGGCGGGCGAAGTTACGTACGAGTGTGGCGTGAACAGGGCTTTGAAGGCGGCCGGCGGGTGCAGTGTGGGAGACGGGAGCAGGCGAGGGTCGATGCCCATGCTGATGCCCTGGGGCATCAGACTGTAGGCGGGTTGCAGGACAGGACGTGGGGAGGGGAGCAGGTGGGCGACGGGGGCGGAAGGAGGGTAGGAGAGCAGGGCGGGAGGGGCTGGGGGAGGGGCCTGGGCTGAGTGGGTGGGACTGGCGTGAGGGAAGGTGTGGCCGTGGACCGTTGGAGGGATGAAGGCTTGCGGACGGCGAGGCTGGGTGTAGTTGCCGTTCCACTCGTTGTGACAGGAGCTGTAGTGCTGGACCTGTGAGAGATGAGGGGGAGAGAAAAAAATAAGCAGTTAAAACCTTGATGAGAATAACCACATCAGGGCACAGATTTTTTTTTTTCCACACATCATCTATACGTCAAAAACATACAGTACAGTTATGATGATCTGTTAGATCGTAACACTTAAAAAGAGTCATTCCTTCACCTTCTCCTAAAGCTAAGAAGACAAAAAATATATACAGCTCTCAAAGTTGTTGCTAATCCAGAAGGAATCCATCCATAAATACATCAATCTGGAATTTCCTTCAACATCAATAAAGTACATGTCCCTGTCCTCTCCATCTATCGATCCTTTTATCATTCCATCCATCCACCCCTCATGTTCCAAGTCCTGAAAATGTCCAGTTCTTCCTATATACAGGTTATCTTTCTTTTCTATAGTGCTGAAATTGGTTTCTCGCCCGCTATGTGGAAGGCCCGGGTTCGATTCCCACCCAATATCCAAACCCCAGCCGCTGGCTGCAGTGCCGGCGCCAAGAACGGATAAAATGGGAGGGTTGCGCATCCGGTGTAAAACCCGTGCCAGCAACATTCTAAGTCTGTGACTGCTGAAGTGCCTCTTACTCTCTTGTGCTTATCGAAACACTCACTCCAAGTACAATCATGCAATCCTGAATACACCTCTGTAGGTGTAGGTGATGCATCAGGAATCATAATTAAAAAACACTGACTCTTCAGAGCGCGTGATTTCATGCGCCGTGTGTACGCTTGTTTATACCTCATAGCAACAGCACTGTATACGTGTAACAGTTATTTCACTTGCAGCCAGAGGGTCAGGACTAAGTTATTATTTATTTGATTTTTTTAAATGGCAATTATGCAAGAAGAAATGCATGCATCTACAGGGAGGCACAAAAGGCTGGATATAAGGGCATTTTCATTAGACAATTCTTCTCAAGCGCCCAAGATGAGTTTAAAACCAACAACAGAATGTGAAAGAGAACTCAGTCACCTGTTGTATGCAAAACAGTTCTCTTTGTATAGAAAAGTGGCTGCGCATTAATATTTGCACGGTTGATGAAACATTCAGACATTTCGGACGCCCTACTGTAGTAACCAAAAGCCTAAAAAGTAACTGAGTACAGTACAGAGTAACATTTACACAAACAGTGTTATTATCTAAATACTTACATACCTGACACTAGAAATGTCCAGGGTCTCCCAGGTCAAAAGGGGAGTGTTTATATATAGAGTCAGGTTTGACATGGGGAGACCTGGACATTTCTAAACACATTCCACTCTAAATCGAGCTCTCGCTATACCGTATATTCAGAAAGACCGAGTGTGCGTGTACGTGAGGAAAAGCAGAGGAAGTGACCTGGCCAAAGCCCAGGGGCTGCTGCTGCTGGAATGCGGAGGTGATCTTGTGCTGGCGGGGCAAACTGGGTGCGGTGTGCAGACTCAAGCGGCCGGGAGCGCATCGTCCTCGCAACTGGCACGATGACTCGAACACTGAGAGTGAGAAAGAGAGAAAGCAAGAAAGAAAGGGAGACCATAAACAGGGGGAAAGGCATGACTGAGGAAATTCATTACAATAACTTAAACCTAACAATTGTATAAAAACAGTCTACAAAATACTTAATTTATCACCACCACTTCCGCGCATACACAGAGGCTGATATTATCCCTAGTAAATTTTACTCCCTTCTGATATTTTGCTCTTCGTTACTAACATTCATGTTAAATGACCGGCTATCAAATTAAACATTCATATTCCTAACCAAAATCTAAGGCTCATGATTCATACAGATCACGGACCACATGAGAAATGCCATGTGTTTGTCAGACGATCCTTCACTGCGACAGGAAGTATTCATCGCTCGCCGAGCTCGGCTGTGGCTCATCAGCTGGAAAAGACCAGATGGAACGCTTGTATTGTTTTTGCAGCAGTTTTTGTTTTGATTCACACGTTTGCACTGAAAAATCTGCGGCTGTGAGAGAGAGACGGACACGAGCCGGTCAATCTGATCTGGTTGCAGTATCGAGCTCATGTCCTGAATGCAGTATCAATTTGGAAATATCTGTTTTGTTTGCATTCACAGATGTGACTTTTCAGAACGTTCTCTTGTAAGATAAACTGAAAAAAATTCTTCTGCCAAACAGGGCGAACAAAGCCCCGATGTGCTCACTTTCCCATGTTATTAATGTCATTAACATAATTTTGCTTCAAAGTATGAAGCAAACTGCGGAAAAAAACCCTGGGTGGGTTGACTTTCACACATCTATCTTTGTCCTCTTCTGATAACGTCTCTGCGGACAAAGCATCATGTTCAGACAGGAAGTCTCGGGCTAACATTTCAGCTACCACGTCTTGCAGCAGGTTATAATGTTACCTGAGCTAGTGTCTTCATTCTCCGTAGACGTGTGTGTCAGCCTAGCGTTAGACTTACATAACCGTTTACGTGCTGTGCTGTACTTCGCTCAGTTTAAATCACAGTTTCCACATCCTTTTGCGTTCCTAATTATGGAAAGATTGTCCTGCATCTGTTGACGCTAATCAGTGTGTTTAGGAAAAAACAGCTCCTACGAATCAATCAAAGCACGTCTTTGCCACGGTCCGTGAATCAATCAGGGCGTGTTTTTTCTTTGAGAAAGAGCATCAAATTATGGTGGAAATATCAATGGGAGTTTTTTTTTTTTTTCCATACAGTGAATAAATGCTGTATGAACAGTCAACTTGTCTGCCTGGCAACGGTGAATGGAAAAACAGATAACCTAGATAAACATAATGTGACGTAGTAGGTACGCAATTTGTCCACCCTTACCAAACGATCAACCATGGACTGATGAAAAAATAAAAAATAAACAGGAAACAAACACTGGCTTGACAAATTCATTTGCCATTAAATGCCATTAAGACCTCTAATGAATGTCAAGCCAAGTTCTGGGTCACTTTTAAAATTACATTCTACAAACCAGACCTATATCCCGCCAGCCTTTGTTTCTTACGTCCTAACTGCATGCAATCACACAAAAATCGGCACACAAACAGAGCTGAACGTGGAATGGAAAATGAGACGAGGAGGACAGGAGAAGAAGTCAGAAATAATCAGGCTTTTCCACTCAACGCTGGGAGGTCACAGTGCACGCCATACACATAATCACCTGCGACAGCCTCTGTGGTAAACTCTTTCTTCTCCACTATGACCTGAAAAGTAGACGTACAGTACGGGCTGTGACCATGTACACTCTCTCATGTACACTCTGAACCCGGAGTGTGTGAGGTTTCTTGGTCAGCTCACAAAGATTGTTATTAATTAGTTATTAAGCATCCAGAAATAAATTCCACATAGTGTTCCATGCAGTCACCTCAAACTTTATATATATTTAAATATTATGGTTGACCTAACGCATCAAACTCTTTGCTAGTTGCAATTTAAAGATACAAGATAAAGCCTTGAACATGCTCGGACGCATACATCACAGGTGCGTTACCTGTGTTGCCATGGTGCTGGTGGTTGTTATTGTTGTTGAGCACTCTGAGCGGTGGCACCACCACCGTCCTGACAGCCGGTTTTATCTGCGCCTCTGTACGCGTGTTGCTCTGCCGTATTTCAGCTTCTTGCTTCTGGTTGGTGTTCATAAATCGTCTCTCGGCGAACGGGCTGGTGTGCGTGTCTGACGCCGGGGAGCCGTCCACCGTGTCACAGCCGCTCTCGTGGCCATCGTCCTCGGACATGCTGGTGAAACAGAGACAAAGACACGGTTACGGATCAGGGGCACCCTCTAGTGGGCGGTTTTATAGTTTATTACAAAACCTTTTAAAATTGAAGCAGCAGATTCAACACCTTTAAAGGTGTAGTAATCAATAAA
This sequence comes from Clarias macrocephalus, assembly GCA_011419295.1. NCBI lineage: Eukaryota > Metazoa > Chordata > Actinopteri > Siluriformes > Clariidae > Clarias > Clarias macrocephalus. The sequence goes on along the minus strand of JAAGKR010002503.1, from coordinate 4,836 downwards.
TATACAAATAAACAGGATTTTTCATTTAGGCATTCGTTTTTTTTTTTTTACTATCGATAGCAATCCTTGTGCTATACAAAGTACCTGATTAGACCTAAATATACAATATATACACAAGTTTAATTCTCCGATTATTTTGAAACCAACACTCAGATTAAAGAGCTTTTGTATATATATATTTTTAAATAATTATATATATATATATATATATATATATAATTTTTGAAATATAAAGGGGTTTGACAGGAATGAAACAATCCTGCAAACACAGGGATGATTTTCAAGTTTCTTTTCCTGTAGTATCAATGACCTGGCAACCAGAGACCAAAGTCACTTTCGATACAGGGCTGTGATTTTGTGCTGTTAATTTAGTTATTAAATCTGATCTCAGTAAAATAACATTATCATTATTATTAAGCTTATAATAGATATAAATGAGGCTTTAATAGCTGTGACATTCCTCAACATTCAATCTGACTATTACCAAGTAAAAAAAAACAAAAAAAAAACAGCATGTTTGTCAAGTAATCAAAAAAAACAAAAACAATAATAAACAATCGTTGACAGATTGCTGCAGTGTAACAGGAAACATGTTTCACTAGAAATTTAACTGTGTGTGTGTGTGTGTGTGTGTGTGTGTGTGTGTGTGTGTGTGTGTGTGTAAATTAAACTTTCGAGTACCATCACTGCCACGATCAGAATTTCAAACATACAGGATGCGGTCTAGTAAATAAGATGAAAAATTCCATCCAAACAGTCCACTAAGGTGCTTTTTTTTTTTTTTTTTTTTTTAGAGAGAATGCACAGGAACCTGTGAGTGCGTGTGCATTTTTGTTACCTGTTGGGTCTCTTGCAGGGAGAGGGACTGGACTGAGCCGAAGCTGAGGAGCTCGTGCTCAGGCTGCTGTCTGGACTGCTGAGTGAACACACGCGCTCCATATTTAAAGACCCTTTACACGCCTCACAATCCGGACTGCCCTTACATCTGAAACACGGAGAATCCAACATGAATCGGAGCACCGAGATGTGACTACAAAACTAAAATGTCCGGGAGGACGCTTAACATTATTTTAACAACGAAACAGACAGTCATAAGCAAAATCATACAGCATATGAACTCCAGCTGTAAATAGCAAAAAAAATACATAATACAAATCCTCACGTGTTAGAGGAACACCTCTGCTCTTCGGTGTCCCTTTCGTCGTCATCTGTATCGCTACTAATGCTGATGACGCTGACTGCCGGGCTCGGCGACTCCCCAATAACGATAGCTTCTCGTTTCTGATTGGCTGCTGCCAGCTGCTTGTCGGAGCCCTGCTCTTTCGTCTTACAGCAGCTCTCTTCTTCCGTCTCTTCTATATGTTTTGGCTCCTTCTTGGGCTGTGACTCCAGCTCCCTGTCCCTAAGCCCCACCTCTGGGTTTCGCAGGACATCCTGCCTGTGAGTCTTTGGTGAGAGGCACACTGACGTCTGTGTTTCTGTATAGTGCGGTATATTCATGCTCCTGCAAAACATGCAACATTAGGATCAGATTTAACTGTTCAGCTTGTAACTTTGGACATTTCCGCAGTTACACACGATAACCATAAATGTTTACCTGTTCTGAACGGGCTTGCCACCCTTGTTGGCTGTGGTCTGAGGCCACACCACGTGAGCAATGCCTATGTTCATCGGCTGATGCGCAGACACGGTCATCTGACTGGGCACGAGCGGCTGCGGCATCATGGAGCCATAATGGCTGGTGTGTGAACGGACTTTCCTACAAAAGGTGCAGAAAATATTAGAGCTGGATATTAACAACAAAAAAAAAATGCTGTAAAATGTAAGATGCACAGGTTAGCGTTAATCCAGCATTGGTCATGGGAGTAACAGCCTTTGGTACAAGAAAAACAAGCAAATGCTAAGAAGAGCAACAACAACCACTCGCAGATCCTGAAATAGTCTAGGAAGTCTGTGCATGTGCTGTTCTGCCCCATTAAGAGACAGCTTGTTAGATGTTGCTTGCCATCCTACCCTAGAAGTGAGAATTATCTGCTACATTACTCACATTAATTGTGTGGACAGTCAGAAGGACTAAAAAAAAGGCCTGTATGTAATGAGACTTACAAAATGGGAGCAGTGATTTTAAGCTCAAGGTTGAAGTATGAAGTAAGGTCTGTATGTATATGTACATATAATCCTGCCTTCACATGGCTCGGATTCACCGACCTTATTCATCCCAAAAGTGTTGTATCGGGTTGAGGTCAGGACTGGTGCTTTTTGTGGGAACGGTTTGGGAACGGCCCCTTCCTGTTCCAACATGACTGCGCTCCAGTGCACAAAGCAAAGTCCATAAAGACATGGATCAGCAAGTTTGTGGTGTGGAACTTGAATGGCCTGCACCTCAACCCGATAGAAGACCTTTGGGATGAGTTAGAGTGGAGACTGTGTGTGAGTCAGGGCCTTCTCGTCCAACATCAGTGTCTGACCTCACAAATGCGCTTCTGAAAGAATGGTCAAAAATTCCCGTAAACCTAAACCTTGTGGAAAGCCTTCCCAGAATAGGTGAAGCTATTATAGATGCCAAGGGGGCGGGGGCCAAGATTATATTAAACTCTTTGGATTAAGAATCGGAAGTTACTCGATTTTAATATGCATGTGAAGGCAGGCGAGCAAATACGTTTGCCAATATAGTATATATACACACTGTGTATATATTCTTATATGTAATATATGTATTACAATGCAGATATAGAGTAAGCGTGTTTTAAAAAAAAAAAAAATTTTAGAAGTACATTGTAAATTTTCGGTTTCGGCGTATCACTTTTGCAATTTAATCAAAATAAATTAGTAAAGCTAGAAGAATTACCCATAGGGGTCAATCAAGTGCTTAAAGAAAGAATGTAGCCACTGTGGAACAGTACATACTACTACTTGCTATGGAAAGTAATAAACTATACCAATAATTTAAATAGCCATTATAAACGTTATACACTGCCTAGGCAACAATAAAAACATTTAACCTTGATTACACTGACCAATGTGATGACTAGTTCATGTGTAAACATGATTCCAAGAAGCACTCTCTCTCTGGCTGTGCCATCAAGGAAGGAAAAACTCCTTACATGTGACAACCTGGTCATTAAGTACATTCAGGTCGTCAGAAGACTTACTTTTATTACCAAATGACGTTGCTGAGCCTAACTGACGCAACTGGATCGTAACACTCGTCCTGTTGGCGCTATGCATGATGAGTGCATCGCTTTATGTGCTTCTTTTCTCGACCCTCTCATGCCTGTTGTTCTCAAACAAACTCTACCTGGACTTATCAGACCACATGACATTTCAATTGCTCTGAAGTCTAATCTTTATTCTTCCTAAAACAACCAAAGCCTTTTTTTTTTTTTTTGTGGATTAGCCTCGCTAACAAGTAGTTTTCTCATGGCCACATTGCTGTTTAATCCCAATCCTGTGAGTTCTAATCACACTGGGTGTGTATTATGAAAGTAAAATCATGAACACAATAAACCGTCATTGAGATATAGACAGTCTATTTTATTTTTAGATGGGATACGTTTAGTGGTGTCCGAGTTGTCTTACCCCCAGTCCCCTCTCCTCTGAGGGCAGGAGACGGTGTCTGAGGGCAGCGTGGTGGGTGGAGGAGGCACCTGCTGCCATGCTGGTACCAGAATCTGCGGAGTCCTGTTGGACCACGGCTGCTGCAAAACCAACCAAGAGAAACATCATATAATAAGAAATCAGAAACACTGCTAGAAACTGAAACTTATGAATATGCAGAACAAACACTAAAAAGATCATCTTTCTTGTCCTGAACCTCAGTTCTGTGGAACCGCTTCAGTTCAGGTCTCCAAACTCTGACCTGTGCTATGACTCCTGGTCTAAGAGGTAAAGGCTGGATGGCTGGTGCTTGAGTCACCAGTGGCAGTGTATTATCCATCCGCACCGAATATCCAGACGGCTGGTTTGGGTTGGACCCGATTCCTGGGAAAAAAAAAAGGTTAAGTACAATAATGCACACACATTTATATCTCCAGTGAAGTGTAGATTTATTTCACTTTTCACTACCTTGAATTGCTGGTGGGCAAAGGATGAGCGTTTGCTGAAAAGAGTCAGTGCAGCCAAACTGTGCACTTCCTGTCTGTAGGGGAATGCCAGGATGTACCACAGGTGGTGCAGGTGGAGCCAGAGCCTTAGATGAAGAGACAAAGAAACAAACAGAGACAAAGGTCACATTATAGTGCATTTCCCAGGAACACAAACAGAGACTTGTAAAATGCTTAGCTGGCAGAAATGCAGTTCAGAAGGCATCATTGTCGAGGATCCATACACACGCAAACAATGTACTGTACAGTGAAATCAATAGCACAGGTCGGTAGCAGATGGACTTCCATTAATCCTTCCTTTAATGTAATCCATTAATCAAAGAGGCAAAAAAAAAAAAATAAACAATTTCAATCATACCCTATAGATGTTTTTTATTTTATTATTATTATTATTATTATTATTATTATTAGAAAGAGCATTTTTGTATTTATTTGAATAGAAATGCTCGAGTATAGAAGATTTCGAGGAATAAAAAGAAAATGTTTACAACGAAAATCTAAGGGCAGAATTTGAGTAAAAGATTTCTATTGCCAAGCATTCATGACTAATACTGTATAAATCGTCCTTTTAAAGAAAAGTTATTTCAAGGAGAAGAAAAAAAGTGACTCTGTAAACGTTCAAATACTTTTGCCAATTTCTGGATACTCACACAAGCATTACACAAAACCTTCAAGAAAGTACAAATCACTTTTAAATAAATTGTGAAGAAGCTGAAGATCATAAAAAAAAAAA
>JAAGKR010002502.1:23898-92940 GCA_011419295.1 Clarias macrocephalus | reverse complement strand
AAAAAAAAAAAAAAAAACATCAACAACATAACTGCAAACCCTGGTTAAAAGGGTTAACACATTTGTTCCTGTTTACAAATGAAAGGATATGTTGATATTTTTCTTTCTGTGGTGCATTAGTACTGATCAGATCATGTATCATTATGAATTACTACAAAGGGTCAACATTGGTCATTAATTATTTATTAAAAATGAAAACTAAAATAGCTTTAAAAACGATCGTTTAGATAGTTGACCTGTATCCGTGGCGAACGGTCAATAGAGGGCGCTCGAGTGCCTTTTATTTTACGACTCGTTATCGTAAAAATTCGTAAAAAATAAAAATAAAAAAACTTATCTGAAATAAACACGAGAGATTTTGAGGCTGTAGATTTTGTCTGCAGTTGTTAGGGATTAAACGTTATTATTATTATTATTATTATTATTATTATTATTATTATTATATTTTTAATCATACTTGTGTTTAGTCAATGTAGCACATCCCCACCTTCAACATTTTCCACCAGTACTAAGATAACGTTTATTATTTATAATATTAAAATATAAATATGATATCTACTGTGAATTAAACATACAACAAAATATAAAAACAACACAAAATGTGTTTTGTGTTAATCGAATTTAAGGTAATACGAAAAAAAAACAGAGCGTGCCACTATGAGAAGTGACGTCAGGTCGCCATAGTAACGGCAGTTCAGCATCATGTTTATTTTCTAATCGCGTTCTGACGCGCTGATATTTAAAGTCGAGTTTACTCTGTGAGCGTTCATGCTGTACAGTACTTTAAATGAGTTTGTTCTATTATGATGTACAAATATTATGCACATGACTATTATTCTCTGCCCACAGCTGGAGGAAGAAGCTGTTGAGAAATCCATCAGGTCATCAGGGGACTCAACTTGGCACCGGACACTGCGAGACCTGGATGAGGTGCTTGTTCACCTGGAGGATCTCTTTTCCCTCAGTTATGTCCCCCGTGTGCTCTTCATACTTGGAAGCTCTGTGAATTTTCCCACAGAGTTATACGAGATCAACATGGAGGCTTTGGTGCGTGAAGGCGGCGACAGGAGTTTAAGAACTTCCCTGTGTTTGAGGCAGCTGTTCCAGACTATTTTCATGGCAGATTTGCTTTCTGATATTAAGCCAGTGCGCCTTATGGGCACCACGGTCATGGCGCTCGCCCATCGGGACTGTGGAGTAGAATGGTTTAAACCTAAATTTGACTTCAGGCTTCTCACAAGTTTAAAGAGACAGGTGATAATGTTAGCCAGTGCTGGGTCTGAAAGTGGACTAAGGAAGCCTGACACTACAGACGGAGATAATTATATATGGTTCCAAACACCTGTGACTATTAAGGGGTTCTGTAAATAATATAGGAATAAAGACCGATAATAGCATGGTGAGATTCGGTCTGTGTATGTGACAGCCAATGGATTTACATTAGGGGGGCCACTTCGAGCCAATTTGGCCAGGAGTGTAACCTGATGAATTGAAGCAACTTGGATTTAGTTTTTTTAATAAATGTCATTTTTTGTAAGCCTTATGCTTGTTTATTCATTGAATTGTTACACAGTCACCTTTTCATATATCTTTACATTATGTCGATAAGAGACTTAACTGCATCTTTAAAAGGGTTGTAGTTATGGTGAACCACATTTGGTATAGGGATAAGAAATAAAAAATATACTGTACAGATATTGTAACGCATGTCCTAGGATTCTCTTCCTTTACCCAAAATAGAAAACTGGGGTTTAACCTGATCCACTCTAAAGAGCAACTGAACTATCAACCTGTTCAACATAAACAAGCAAAATAGCATGGATAAATTAGGAGAGTTGCGTCAGGAAGGGCATCCAACATAAAACCAAGTTGTTGTGTGGATCAGCTGGTGCACGGGCGCAGCTGAAAGGCAAACAACATTGCATTAAACTTTTGTTGTCTCACAGTCTCGACTGAGGGGTCCCAAAAAAAATAAAAAGTTTCATTCCCTCATACAGTATGTGATTTCATGTTGTTTAACAAAGCGAAAGACAAACAATAGATCTTGACACTTCAAAAATCTAATGAACTGCTCATTTCAGGTTGGGTTTTGCGGGTGCCGGTGATCAGTATGCTCCTACCAAAATGTGCAGCGCCACAACATATTTTGCACACACTGCAGTAATGGTTGGTTCCCCTCTGCCCCTTCCTAAAGGGTAAACAGCCATAAGTTCTATGCTGTCCAGTTTGGAACCAAATCCAGCAAATTCAAAACAAAGTCTGGCTAATACCTCCATCAGGTCCACCATATTTTTAGCAGGCCTAGTTTCCTCACTTCAATCCATTGGTAGAGGTAAATGGTTGATGACCCCGCCATTAACAAGAACCCAGCGGAGAGAGTGGACAGCTTCAGATACCTCAGTGTTCACATCACGCAGGACCTGTCATGGTCCTGTCACGTCAGTACCGTGGTGAAAAACCACTTCAGACGCTTGAGAGACTCCAGAATGCCCTCCAAGGTACTTAGGAACTTTTACTCAGCATAGAGCATCCTGACAGGAAACATCGCAACCTGGTTTGGGAACAGCACTATGCAGGACAGACGAGCTCTACAGAAGGTTTTGCAATATTTCAATTCTAGGTTATTACTTGTACATACTGTACATTTTAGAGCTAAATTTCAGGTCACAGCATTTCACTGCATATCATACTGTGCATGGCTCTGTATGTGACAATTTTAATTTGGCTGATTTTTTTTTTTATTTCTGAGAGATATGTCTTTCGGTGAAAACTGTCAGCCGTCTTTGACATAGTATGAGCTCACCTAGTAACATTGGGTTTAAAAAGTTTGTTAGTGCAAAGTTGTACAGAACCTCTTCTTTAAGATAACATGTTCAGTGGCATGCACATTTCTACTGTATTATTTTAAACAAATATTTCTTCAGTTCCCCTTATTCATCCACAGATATCTAATTTCTTGAGTTTCTTCTTTAATGTTACTAACTTCACCACAGAGCGCACTCCACTCGCCACAGATCCATGATGCCTCTTACATGGAGCACAAGTAAATAGAGGCATTACTAAGGTAAAACAAGAACATTAATGATCAGTGTATTCTAATAGCACCAATATTGTAAAAGTTGTTTCACTATTTTTTATGTCAACTTTAATATCTGGACTATTTTCAATAAAAGGTTTGTCAAGAAAATGAATGTTGAAGAAAACAACGGTTTTATATATTTTTAATAATTTAAATGTAACTATAAACAAAGACTGACAAACCAAAAATGTTAGATGGTTTTATTCTGAACCAAACAGAAAGGAAATGATTATCAGATATGACCTGCAAAGAACAGTAAGGTACTTTATAGAATTAAAGCAAACAATTACAGTTAAGAGAAAGGTATTGTAAGTAGTCAACAATAACTATTTACCATTGTACAACAAATGTACTGTTACTTGCATGAATTAATTAAAATTGACACTAAACTCTGGCATTATAAAAAAAAATAATAATAATAAAAAAGAAATTTTCCAGTTCACCTTCATCCTACATATCTCATTATTATGCAACATTCCACATGTCTAACCAGATGATTAATATTGTACATCTGGTGAATTCATTATTCAATGTTGAAAGGATATTTAAAATCGGATGAAGATCTAAATTCAAGTGCAGTTTAATGGGCCCTGTAGTGTTTATGTATCATCCTGGTACATCTTCAGGAAATTACACTCCTGAACAGAGGATACATTTAAAAAAAAAAAAGAGCACAACAGAATAGTCTACAAAACAAATAGCAGTGGTAAAGAAAAATCTGTATAAAACAATTCTACTACATAGTGGTTATTTTTTCTTGCATTACTACTAATTAAATGTTTAAGACTTATGCCCAAGGTAAATATGGAAATAACCGGCACGGCTGCATGTATGCATACCATAAAACATGAAGACAAGACTTAATGCACACTGCAGTCCCACAATTCTTGCAATGCAATATGCCAAGTGTTTTATCAAAAGTGCACACTGTATGACAAGGAATCCCCAGATTTTACAAGTCTTTTTTTTTCGCCCCCTCCCCAGTATGTTTGGTCTGACGACATGCATGATACAGTATTTATTAGTTCTGCTTTTGAGTCCAGCATTTGAAAGAGAAAGTCCAAGACGTCTGAAAATAAATTACAGTTCTAGTGGGTAGAAAAGGGATAAAGGCTTTCATTATTATTTTTTTTTTATTTGAGTGTTTAAGACACAAAAGTAATTATAGTAGCTCACCAAGCTTTGCGGTTCATCTTCTCTCTAAAGGACTTCCTCAGTTTGTTTCTTGGGGCAGGCAAGGGTGGCTGAGGGTCCTCTGCACTTGCTTGTTCTACATTTTCAGACAACTTTAATTCTGTATCTATCTTGACTGGATTGTAAAGGTTCTGAGAGGGCTCGACCTGGGCTAAAGGTGGATTTTTGCGGGAAGGACCATGGCTCTTCTGTAACTGTTGAATAATAGCTGAGAATTTAGCATCCAGTGATGGTCGCCCGGTGCGATTCCTCATCACCTTGTTGGAGTTTTCCTTCTCCTGGTAGGATGGAGGACATGGATGGGCAGTCAGGTGACCAAATGGTAATTTGTCAGGAGGTGGTGGAGGGGCTCTTCTCTTCTTGTTGCTGTTCAAAACTGGACTCGCTTTGAACTGGCCTTCTTCTTTACCTGGTGACAGCACAGTCTTCTGTACCACCATTGGCCGGGAGCCCTCGAACAGCGCTGTCCAACGTGGAGGCTCCCTTTCCTCTTCCTGACCAATAAGAAAGCGTCCATCTGTGGCTTCAATCTTATCATGAATTATGCTTGTCAAACTCTCGAATTTATCTGGTGAGCCAATACCTGGAAGAAAGCAATATCAGTTTTAAACAGACGATTAGAGGAAAAGTCCATGTTCGTTGATATGTAATTATTTCCAATTGTCATAAGGTCGTTACTTACTAAGATCGTTGTAGACCGAGTTAGCTTGCTTTGTAAGAAAAAGTGGGGGTTTCCGTGGGGACAAAACCTCAATTTCCATCAGTTTATCACAGGTGTGCCTCCATTTACCTATCATACAAGCAGTGATGGCTCATTCTTTAAAAATCAAAAGGAAGAAACAGGACAATTTTCTTCTCTTTAATTTACACACTAATACACATTAGTCACTCACTCTGATCATAGATGTGTTGCAACAGAGCACTGAGCCAGTCCTGCAGTAGGTCAGGTGTCTCAGCTTTGAACACATGGCATGCAGGGTCTCCTGTCCCTGGATTAATAATGCTCAGCCTAGCCCCACCTTTCTGGTTGTCCTCAGTGGCACGAAGGCGGGTGTCCTGCATACATAAAATATTTCTAAATTAACTACAGTTTATATGCATATTGACCTTGTTATTGTGGGATAACCACCAAGACACGGTTTAATTAAAATTGTCAGTGATAAAGTATACATTAAGAAATGTAGCCTACACCCAACATATTGATTGCCACCATTTAATTTCTGTCTTACCTTGTTTATGGCAATTATTACACTGGGCTCTATCTTTGCTTGAATCTCCTCAGGAGTGAAGTAACAGGAGAGCAGGCCAGCTTTTAGTACACAGTACAGCCTGCAGCAGTGCTGCAACCCCTCAATACTTTGCTAAACATACAGATTGTATTTAATTATATCAAAATTATATTACATACATGAATTAGTCACAACATATAAATCATTGTGAAAGGCTTTATATCATATGGCATACACAAAACTGTGTGACTAACCTGCTGGCTTAGATATCCACTGATCACATCCTGTGTCATGCAGTCAGGCTGTGCCACCAGCTGACAACACAAGTTCCCATAGAGAGGCAGCCATGATGATGCTTCCGCTGAGCAAAGAGACAGGAATGACTCTTATTAATCTCACAAAATTAAGGGTCACCTGCTAAAACTCAGTAATATATAGCTCTTAAAATGAACACAGGAACAAAACAGCATTATGGTGTTCCTTCTTCACTTACAATTCTGCAACACGATGAGTGAGTGAGACTGGAATGAGTTCCCGGTTTGCTCCAATCCCAGAGTTGTGTAAGCCAAAAGGGAATATTTTGTTCCACTAAAATAAAACACATTACATTACATCATAAACCACAGACAATCACTTTACTGAGAACACATGATATACATACACACAAAAGACCTTATCTGTCACTAAAAAGCATGCCACTATGTGACAGATCACATTTTTCACTATTGTAATGTTTAACATGAACGTTTACACAGGCTCCTACTCAGTAATGATTACATACAGTACATTATGTGTGTGTGTGTCTGTTTATATGTAAGCAATCCATACGGTGGAATTGGATTGGACTGAAGAAAAGCATCAGGATCTCCTCCATCCAGAAGGGGGCAGAGTTTCCTTCCAGATCCTTTCCCAAAAGAGGAGCGCAGCTTCCTAGCTAGTTTCTTTGGTGTGTTGACCAAAGTTCCCTCCTCATCCACTGCGCAGCTGTATAGCTCAACAGTAAGCTCAAAGTCCGGCTTAGCCTCCGAACTAGAATAACACACAGGCTTGAACACAAATCCACTGTACACTTTACCACTGTATTTCTGTAATTATGTTCAATAAATCACTTACAAGATGGTTACACCCTCAAAGCAGATATCAGTCATTGTTCGGTCTACAATCACCATTTCTGTGTCAAATATCTCAGAGCCAATCTTCATTAGACAGAAGACTGCAACCTGATGAGAGTCTGTAGAAAGAAGTCAAGGCACCGTCATAATTTTTTTCCCCTCCCTGAACCAGATATGTGCATATTACAATCGGCCACATAATCAGCATTACGCACCCTATCCAGTGCATTCCTAAGGTTTAAAAATAAATATAAGAAAATCAGTAAGACATTGTCTAGATTTATTATCCCAAAACCAACATGCATATGCAATTTTACCATATAGTACACCACAATAAAAGGTTAGGTAATTCTCATAATATGAACTTTATGACACCTGTCCCAGACAAAACAGATTCATTATCATTGAGACACAAACAACTAGGGCTTGGGAATTACAAATTTATGAAATTGCAATGGTAGCTATATGATCCACGCTAAACAATCTGTATGCGTATTTCAAGGTTTTTCTATCAATGAGATATAGCAAGCATAATAATAATAATAATAATAAATAAAAATGGAAGTACACGACAAAAGAGGGAATTCTGTAAATTGCTAACAAAATAACACAAAATACAGTAATCCAGTGACAAGCAAAATGCACTCACTCCTTTTGGTGTTAAAGTGTTCAGAATCCTTCCACAATAATGGAATGCGCAGACCTTCATGGGAAAAAGACAACGTAATTGTACCAGGGGCATACCTAAATATCAATAATTTAGAAAAGTATTTTTCCAATATCCTACCGGTTATGGCTACTTTGCCCTTGCAAGGAATTCCATCCTGAGGGTCTGACGTCCTGTAGAACACATATATACTTCAGTAACGCTTTCACAGGTTCCAATCACATCTGATTTTTCATGTAATGTGCTCATACTGCTTCAGGAGAATGTGTAATGTACAAGTACGTACACCATGTCAGACCTAAGATTTTCAGCCAGATCCTCCTGCTCCTTCTTCCTCTGTGCCTCGCTCATATAGGCTTTGATTCGTAAGTTGCAGGTTAACAGGCTCTTGGCTGCATCAAGGATCTGTTCTCTCTTGGTACTTGCCACCAGAAGCTTATATGCCCCTGCTCTCATTCGCATCTCAAGGTCCATCTTCTCCTGGAGATTACAGTTCTAGGAAAAACCCAGGATCAATGATCAGCAAATATTTTGCATGTTCTTCACACAGGTGAAGAATATATATACAAAGAATATATACACACTAAAGTAATATAATGAGACACAAACATTTCCACCAGTCTTCTCTGATTCCATATGCCAGGTACAATACTGTGAGTGCACAGAGACAGACATGTTTGGACGTAGACTTTGTATGCAGGCAGGTGGAGCAAGATTAACATCTGGTAAAGATGAAGACACAAAAACCTAAAACAATGAGGATTTGTACCTAGGAACCCAGCTTCAATCAGGCTGGACAAAGTATATTAATTATTTATTCCTTCACAAATAATTCTTGATTTATGTTGAAGAGAAAGTAGATGTTTTTACTCATCGTCTAGACCCCTTATTCTATATACAGGGTCGCGGGGGCCTGGAGCCCATCCCAGGAGACTTATGGCAAAGTGTGTGTATGTGTCAATCCATCGCAGGGCACGTTTACATACACACACTACGGGCAATTTGGGAGCGCCAGTTTATACATTATACATAACTGCACAGTGAAATTCTTTCCAATAAACACACATACAATCACTCCGATTAACTCAACTACCTCAAAACATTGAGATTGGACTGATAAATCAACACGCGCAAAAACTATTGTACACACCTAAATGCTCTTTTGCACAATACTCATCAATCGCTAATTTGCACAAACTATTTTTATTTTTGCAGCTACTTACAATGAATGTTTACTGTTTCTCCTCCCACTACCTCAACTCATTACCATAAAGTATTGTAATGTCATGTTGTCGCACTGTCACTTTGTCACATCTGCATGTGCACTTTGTTCTCTTTTGTATAAAAACGTAGATAGTTCATAGATAATTTATGTTGTATGTAGCACCTTGGCCCTGGAGGAATGTTGTTTCGTTTCACTGTGCACTGAACTGTATATGGTTGAAGTGACAATAAAAGCCTACTTGACTTTGCATTTATGTTTCTTCTGCTTTTTCCTACTTTGTTAGTACGCTGGTGTCAGAGGCATTATATGGCACCCCTGAAGCAATCAGGCTTAAGAGCCTTGCTCAAGGGTATAACCGAGCTCGAACCGCCGGCCTTTCAATCATTACCTCAGGGCCTTAACACAATGAGCCGCTGCGCCATCGAGCCACTGTCGCCCCTATTCTGCATGTCTTTGGACTATGGGAGGAAACCGGAGTACGCAGAGGGAACCCAACAATCATGGGAATAACATGCACACTCCATGCACACAGGGGCAAGATGATAGTGCCAACCACTACGCCACCGTGCCACCTAGACATTTTCATTAGAGCACAAATGAAATAGCAATCATGCAGCTTATCATTCAGGTATGTTAATAGTTTCACTGAACTTGCTCAAGGAATACTGAATAAACATATCAGATATGATTATAACTGTACAACTCTATTTCACTACAGTCATACATACTTCACATTTCATGTGGGTCTATTAATTATTTAACTTCTCACATTCATTTTTAACGGTAAAAGTGCCTGTTTAGTGCAACGTTTACTCGACGTTTCATGGCGAATAAAACCAACGGCTAACGTCACGTTAAACAATAAAGATGACCGACTTGTCCTATTGTTACACGCCAAGTTAACGTTAAACACACTTGGCTCAGGAACAAAGTAAAATAACGAACCTCGTTTTGTACAACCAAGACACCGTCTCTTGTCTTCTTTCTCTTTATCTCCATGGCGAGGGATGAACATGGCGGCAGGGTGGGCCTCGTCCTAGCGTCCCGTTTAAACATTCGAACATCCCGCGGTGACTCCATACTGGCTGCTTCCCTGAGACAAGCCCCTCACGAGCTCAACAAACCGCCCGAGTGGACAGCTCGGATTCAGCCAATCACTATCGTCCGTGCCTCGCCGTTGCCTAAACAACCAGCGGACTGTACCACTTTTGAATTTGAAATGTAGGCTTGATAATGAATCTTCATAAATACAAAGGTTCATTTAAAGCATCTTCAAGTTTTGGTAATATTGTTGACAACTTATGCATTTTATTTAGAGTATGTGGTTATTTGATGTGTATATCATGGCCCAGAAGTGGCTGTATATCCGGTGTTATTTGATAGGCTCTCCCGTCTGTGCTCGAATGGATCAACCCGGTTCGCTGTCGCACTCTGCATACTAATGCCTTCATCTCAGCAAGGCTTATCAAATCACTGTAGCTGACCTAGCTGCTGGACACTGTCAGTACATCTGGGAATTGCAGTTAATCGGCTATTTGTGGTTAAATCATTATCACCGTTTGGGATTTCAGCAGTGATGCCTGTGATATCTGCGTCGCTGTTACAGCAGGCTAGCTGAATTGAAAATAAATAATAAAATTCAAAAATCGAGAATCGGAGACAGCCCGTCAGCCACAGGTCCAACAGATCTCAATGATCGTCATCTGAAATCCGCCTGAAAGCGTTATAATCCCGCGGACTCACCTGGACCCAAGCAAGGTAACGTTCTGCCTGCGAGCTCGAGGTGGATGACGTTATGACAGTTATGTAGATGACTCTGGCCGCATGACTTGGTCTGACTTTGTGCTCACAGTAATAAGTGCAAGCCTCAAGACAACACCTCCTTCCGTTTCGACAGATAAAGCTGGAATACGGCAATAATCTTGTTAAATTCACGCGTTTGTGCAAAAGCTTTAAATCTGCGTGGTGCGTGTACGTCATGCGAAAGGCTGTGGTTAGCGAGCACAACAGACAATACAGGATGACATATGTTGAAGCAGATTTTTTAATTACCAAATTACACGTGATTGCAGTTATAGAAAGTCAGGGTGCATGCAGATGTTTAGAGTTAGGAGAGTTAGCTTCTCCTACTTGGCAACTGGGCCCAACAATGGGGAGATTTGATTAATGATGTAAATGAATATTTGGATAAGAACATGCATAAGACAGAGGAATTGTTGTGCATAGACATATGGCTACCTGTAGCCATATGTACATGAAGGCTTCAGTTATCCAGATTGAACACTATTATATTGTTTAAAAGTACTAAATTACAGTTGATTTGATTTGCAAATGAACCTCAAGTCAAGACTTTGCATTAATTGGTGGGTGTGGTCATCAAATTCCGCCTCAGTACTAAGAAACTGTAATGTTTCCCTGGCAGGTTGACATGCAGCAAAAGTTGTGCACGCGCAACACAACCTTATTCGTGGAAAACGGCCAAGCTTGTGGTGCGGGCGCTCCTTCTCCACCGCCGTTTCGATGCCCGCGGTGTGGCGAGCACGAACGTTTCCACAGCCTGGCTGCCTTGCGGGCCCATCTCGACTACAATCATACATACGATCCAAGGCAGAACCTTAGCCTCCCTGCCAGCAGGGGGTACATGCACTCTGACGGCAAGAGAACCACGGCGGAGACGCAGGCATCAAAGGTCGCAGGCACTGACACACGTTCACACCAGTTCCCGTTTAGCTCTGATCCCAGTCCACATGACCAGACAGCAGACCCGTGCCCAGAACAGTCTGCTTCCCCAGAGAAGAGTGCCGCCAGAGGGGAATTGTCCATTGGCACCAAACTTCTTTCTGCACCAGTGCCCTCGATGGGGCAGAGGCTGGAGGGCATGCTGAGGACGGCCAGTAGCAGCATGGAACGAAGGCTGCTCCGGCTCAGTTCAGAACTGGCCCACACTGACACAGCACTTCTGTGTGAGCGCGCACACTCGCACCACCTGGCTCAGGAGCGGCAGGAAGTGCTGGAGAGGGAGCAAGCTCTTAGCAGACAGGTGAACGCTGCCGTTATGGTCATCGCCACGCTGCGGCAGCAGCTCAGTGTGTCTGAGCATGAGCTGGAACGGAGAGAACAGTGAGTGCAACCTGAAACACAATTGCAACACGTTTTTGTGTGTTTTTTATTATTACTTAACACCTTAAGGTAATATTAATATGCTGCTGGTTGTAGGGAAGTGCTTGCTATTCAGAAATTTTTGGAGGCAGCAGCACAGCACGAGATGTGCGGGAAAGTCCGTTTGCGGCGGTTCATCGAGGGCCTCCTACGACGCATTGCCCTAGCTGAAAGGCTGCTGGAGTATTACCAGAACACTCCTCATGAGCACTACTGCACAGCCCACACGGTATGTCAAGGGCCACACTGTTAGACTTGGGGCTCATTAAATGAGCTTCTCTGTATCTTGCATGTGTCAAAGTGACTTGCATATTGTAAGACATGTAATACCCACGCTTAGAACTCTCTTATTTGTCCAGGTGGCTCCTTTAGCTGAGACAGGTCCCCAAAGAATAACCAAAAGCAGGTATGGTTTGGATTCTTTTAGATTAATGTTAAGCTTTTAATTTGCACAGTCTGCACACGCTAAATTTAGATGTTAGTTGGGAAATCTTTTTCTGTTTCTACTCGTAGAAGTCATTGTTTTCCACATTAATCATTCATTGAGAATCAAAAAACCTGGTAGTAAAGTTTCTTTAGTCTATATGTAATGATTTCCCATGGACATTTCTCAGGTTCCTATTGTTTTATTTTTTTGTATTAACATTGTTCTATTATATCCTGACACTAAATGGGGATGAAATGTGTTGTCACAAAGTTGTGTCTGCATGTTTAAAATCATGTTCTGATTTTACCTCTAGGTCTACAGGAGAGCAACTGGTCCATGACGAGGAGCTGTCACATGGGCATCAGGCTGGATGGGGAGCATCCCGGGCCTCTGGGGAGAGACGGGGCCATCATGGCTGGGTACAGGGGAGGAGGTCAGATAGTTATGAGGTTTAGGTGTGTGGCCTGAGCTTTTAACTGAATGTACTGGATATGTTTAAATTGTAATGCATTGAAATTGTAACTTAAACAAATATATAAACCATAGCAGCATTCAAGAATATATAGTTGCGGTCAGAAGTTTTCATACACTCATCATTGAATGTGAATGTCAAGGCAGTATTAACCTTTACGTGGTTTCTTTGAACTGGTCTTTTTTGGTGCAGGATGATTGTACGACACAAATCTGGAATATAAAAAAAAAAAAAAACTTATGAATTTTTATGGAGCTTGGTGCATGTCTGAGAAAGAGGTTAGTAGATTTACAGAAGTCAGGAACTCTTAAACAACTACACCTACACAAATCTGTTCAAAAAACTGTACGTATGTCCAAATTGGGAAGTGTAGACACTTTCCCAAGGTCTGGCAGAAACCATCACCTTGAGTTGAGAAGAAATTGCTTCAGATGGTCTGGAACAACCCAAGAATCAGCAAGGCACAGGCATGCCATGAACTGTAAGCTGCTTGAACACTAGTGCCAATGTCTACAATCAAGCAAGTTTTTCATCTCTGAAAAGTTGCTGTCCAGTAAAGAAGCCTCTGCTCCAAATTCTATACCTTCAAGCCCCACTAAAGTTTGCAGCTGATCATGTAGACCAGGAAAAAGCCTTCTGGGGAAAAAGTTTTACCAGACGTACAGTATGCATAGTGGTGGTGGTAGCATCATGCTTGGGGCTGCTTTGTGGTAAGCGGAACTGGTGCTTAGCACAAAGGAATAATGGAATAATGAAGAAGGATGACTACCTCAGAATTACCTCAGCTCATCAGCTATACATTTGAAGCTTGGACAAAATGTAATATTCCAACAGGACAATGACCCAAAGCAAAAAAAATTAATAAAAAATCAGTTGGTTGTGGAATGTTTAAAGCAGGCTAACTTTAAGCTTTTAATACTTTGACACTGTAGAGGACTGTGGTAAAATAGCCACATTAAATAGCATAGGTTAGATAGCCAGGAAACTAGCAAATTAAATTGAACATGACCAATATTGCTGAGAAGAGTTTTCAAATATTCAACCAGAATTCAAAAACCTGAAAACAAATGAAGCCTTGTACACCAAATTATTTTGAGAGTTCTTCAGGTAAAAGGTGTATATACAATCATTCTGCCCCCCCCAAAAAAAAAAATCAGGTCAAAAGTCAGCCCAATGTTGCCATGCCAGTTATGCTTTTGATACGTTTATGTAAGCTTCTGACTGCACCTGCATAACATTCATGGATAAAAATGGACTTGGATTTAAAACTGGGGTATCCTTTTCAGAAGAATGTGAAAAAGGCAGACATTGGTAGCACTCTTAATCTTTTCTGCTTGTAATATTGTTTCGGTCAGGGTTCTACAGGACTCAGCTGTGTCTAGTGAGGGCATGTTACTGTTCTAATAATCAGAAATCTCACCCTGTCGAATGCCTTTACACTCTTTATGTCATGCTGTAAAAGGTGCTAGCATAGTGCTGACATTGTGGACACATGGCGAGACTGCCCTTTAAACCTAATACATATGCTACCTAGGTTAATAGTTTACATTCTGATGAATTGCAAACTGATTCAGTATTATGGGAATTGAATGTCTGTTCATATCTAACCCTTATTCAATGCAGCATTGCTGTACAGTGCCTTGCATAAGTATTCTTTTGCAATGAAAAGGAGATTATATGTCATGAATCTACACTAAACAAGTGGGAGAGTGATATAGTTTGCAAAATCATTTGCAGAGTGACTTCAACATGTGGCCTAGGAAGTCTTTTAGGAAAGTCACTTTTAATTTCAAGTATCATATGAGAGAATATATTTAAATAAACAGCATCATGAAGACCAACGATGTATAAATCAAGGTTTTGTTATAAAAATACAGCGGTACCAAGGCATGCCAGTTTGATCGGTTCCGGAGGCGAGTTCTTAAGGTGAAATTTCTTATTGCGAAACGCATTTTCCCATGAGAAATAATGTAAATGCAGATAATCCATTCCAGCAGCCCAGAAATATTGCCAATATTACCAATATCATCACCATAATCATATTATTGCATATAAAAACAATCAGAACGTTTTATAAATGTAAATGACATGTTAATTATGTAAAATATAACATAAATAGACATTAAACCTTAATCCTAATTTATGATTCCTCTTTGCGCCGGCTACTTTAAAATGAAACTGAAACTGAGACTTCTTCTCATTCCTGGGACCCCTGATGCTATTGCTTCAATAAATCTTGCACAAAATGCAAAAAAACACAAAAATAAATTTGGAAACTCATTTCGCTTGGTTTCTCACTGATGCGAAGAAGTTTTGAATGGCTCCCAGACATCGAATTAGTTCGTTCTTTTTTATGCTGAAAATGCTTTGTATCTTTAGGCAATTTTTTTGCTAAATTTTATTTCTTAAGGAAAAAAATGTGAGGTAGGGGGTTTGTATGCCGAGGTACCACTGTATATGCCATACTATGTCATTCTTAAAACATGGGGAAAAAATTGCACATCCACATCTTAGTCTGGCAGTAGTCAACCACTAAAACTCTATGTTGTAATGTTGAACACCATCCCTGCAGTGAAGCATGGTGGTGGTAGCGCTAGGTTAGGCGTTGCACTTGGTCTTTTGGCTACATTTCTGTCTAATGCAATCCTTACATAGTTACTGACTTTTTGACTTTTCTAGGCAGGGTTGCAGATGTGCCATATTCATAATTCTGGGTTTGATTATGTGTACACAGACTATTTTTCCATGTACTGTTATTCAACATAAGAAGATAGGTACCTTCTTTCTTTGAACAAAAGGGAATGAAATAATAATTATAAGTGGAATACCTTGCATTATCTTTGTTAAAGAAATTAGGCTAATTATTGTGAAACAAAGTATTTTCGCATATTTTTTCATTCATATTATGTGTATATGACTAGCTACCGTATGAGTTCTAGTGCACATGCTATTATGTGGCCGGGTTGTTTTATCAGAGTGGGTGCATTTTCAGCTCTGCATTAGGGGCTTTTGTCAGCACGATCTGGCAGCCCTGTCCTGCACAAAGTGTGTGGGCAAAAGAGAGACTGAGTAAGTGAAAATACAAATAATTACTGTCCAGAAAAGACAGTTTAAGAGAGTAAGAAAATAACATTTTTGCACATGCAACAAATTTCCAAAACGATATTTTGCACAGGCATGGGCCCAAATACAGCTAGTGGTAGTTGTACAGCTGTATAGCTGTACAGTACTATACAATTGCAGTAAAATTTTATTTCGCCATACAGTAATTAAATCTTTAAGTTACTCCACAGTTTACATGCACGTTGAACCGTGGGGAGCGATCCACAAAGATCACAGACCAATTACATCTGGCACTAGGTGGTGGATGCATTTTGTTCTCGAGTTGTCCGTCAGTCTGATATTCTCATTCATGTTATATTTTAAGACAGTGCATGAAAGTTATCAAATGAATTTATTGGATTTTGGAATTGATCCACAGCGTGACCAGTCACTGCAAGGTCAGATGTATGAAATGGCCTTTCTTAAATAGCTTTCTTCTTTTTTAAAGGGGATTTGAAGCAAACAACTTAATAAAAGAAGGACTAGGCTCGATGGTGATGATGGTGATGTTTGTTGACATCGAATTCTACTAGATTTACTAATAATCATTTTGTTCTAAATTTGCAAATAATTTTGCAAATTATAAAAGAATGGTTTAAGGAGGGTTGAATACTTATGCAAAGCCCACATAAAAAAAATGCAAAGAATTTGTAGACCTTTAAAATAATGTATCGTAGTCGACAACATGTACTAAAAGACAGTGTTATCTAATACTAAATATGTTAGTTGGCCTGTGTTTGTTTTTCTTGATTTTAAGGTGCTGTTGCACACAGTGAATGTCTGATATAATCTGAATGCATTTGTGAATATACTTGATATTTTAGTGGTGCTGTTGCCTGGGGCTGTATACTGTACACGTTTCATAACCACTGTTATCATAACTAGTATTGTCTGCGTTATGTGGAATGCCTCGTAACAGTAGCCAGGCTCTAGTAAAAATCAACTTTTACAAGAAAAAAATATCTTACAGTTATCAATATGAACTCAATCTGCTTTTCATAGAAGCAAAAGTTGTGTGCGTGTGTGTGTGTGTTGAGGGGGAGGGTGAGTTTGGCCAGTGTGAGGTGACAGTAACCAGAGCAATAGCACATTTTTAAGTTCTGTTTTGGTACATTTATGTAGCACTTTTATCACGTTTAAATAGTAGCGTACATGTTCCGTTTGAGGAGTCTCAGAGTTTATTGTATTTTCCAAGTATTCAATAGTTTGCACATTGTTTCCTAATCATTGTGAAAATGTTCTACATTTGTTGGGGGGATAAAAAGAGAAAACACACTATGTCAGATGTTGGTCGAAACTATCGTCATTAGAAATCTGATTACTAACATTAATACTTTTTCTGGTATATAATACAGGTGTCAGTGCAGTCATAAAACAAATTAATTATTGTCAGTCCCTGATGTGATGATTGATTACTTGGTTAACTTAGTTGATAATAACTTATCAACTAAGTTAACCAAGTTATTACCTTACTTAAAAAAAAAATACTGTGATTTGCAATATTACATTGCCGTGAATTCAGCCAGCATCTTTATTTTTTTCAGGTTGTTTACATTTTACAATTAAGCTGCTCTTTGAACTTTACATTGTCGTTGTTGTTATTTTTATTATTGTTATTATCATCTGTCAAATGTGGGATTAGAGATGCAGTACATGTTAATACTCATGTACTGTACGTACCATGAACAAAATGAAACATTTTTATTGGCTCATCCAGGCGTTTAATTATTTGCTGGCTGCTGAAAATAATTGCAGTATATTGTGCATCATGCATAATTATTATTGTTTGTTTTAGTAGTTTTTTTTAAATAGATCATTGACTATAATCAGGACACAATTTGATTTCAGACATTTTTATTTATTCGAAATTAATATTACCACTGACTCAAATAATGTGTAGTTATAAGTTCAAAAGCAAAAGAATTGTCAAGGATTATTTTAAATCCAGAAAATGACATGTTCCCTTTATTATTGCTTATTTGGTTTAAA
This sequence comes from Clarias macrocephalus, assembly GCA_011419295.1. Lineage (NCBI taxonomy): Eukaryota > Metazoa > Chordata > Actinopteri > Siluriformes > Clariidae > Clarias > Clarias macrocephalus. The sequence continues at coordinate 75,285 of JAAGKR010002502.1, read as the reverse complement.
GATCCACTGAAAGTAAACGTCGATGCTGTGATTTGCCAATCTCACAGCTCTATACTGACACTAAAAGAAGAGACTCCTGTTCAGTTGTTTATAGCTCACTCAAATCTTTCCTGTCACTCACTGAATATTAGCTTTTTTTTTTTTCCTATGACGAGTCTACAGCAGGAAAGAACCTGAAATAGCTTTTAGAGAATCCAAGGTCCATCTGTTGTATATTTCGTGTGAGCATGCTGTAGGTGTTCTGTAACTAGTGCAATATGTGAGACTATATTTTTTGGGAGAGGGCGGTGTTTGTAGAAAGCTCTACGAATAGAAAGATGTGCAATCATTCATGTACAGTATTTATAAACTAAATAAAAAAAGTTTGCTATGAAGGACAATCAAAAGTTGGAATTAATTAAATTGTTTCATGTTTAGGGATAATCGTTATGAACCAGTCTCTTTTGACTTTTACTGATTTTGAATGTGCCATGTTATGTTTCTGTTAGAGATGTTAAGCTTCATTTCACTAGGTTCTATAGCCACTGTGTGTGCCTTTCTCTTGAACTCTCGGCATCATTACATATGCAACACTGTGAAGTATTGCAAGGGTCGTGCTGATCTGTGTCATGTTCGGAAAAAAAAAAAAGAAGTGATTATTATTGTTCTTTTAAAATCTGATTAAAATCCAAAAATCAAGCTATCAGACTGGCCTCCATTCATTCTGAAACTGAATTTGTTGTTTATTATACCAAGTATAATATAATGAGGTTTTAGGTAATATGAGGAAGTGGTAAGTTGATGCATAAGGTTTTGAGCCACTCACTGATCAGAAGATTGTGAATTCAGTTTGAATCCCAGCACAGGCTGAAACTGTTGAGTCACTAAATAAAACACTTAATTCTTAACTGCTCTGCTAGAAATACACTAAAAATCCAAGTCGCTTTGGTCAGCCAAAACAAATAATGTCAAATAATTTGATACACATTCATGCATGGTGATAAATCTTCCCCTGCCTGAATAAGCATTGAATCTGAAACATTTTTCCCTTGAATGAGTAAGGTTTTTGTTGAAAAGGGGCACTAGAGGGCAGTATTGTTCAGATAACCTGCATGTTTGTGTTTCTTTTCATAATTCATCAAAGCCTCATATGTGAAGATTTTGGAGGTCTCACATGTTATTGACACCCACTGACCAATTTACAAGATACATCATTTATATAGGTTAAGTAGCAGTTGAACAAGTACTGCATATTTCTCACTTCACATTTTATAAGCCTAGGTCTATCCTATCCATCAGTGGAAATGGACCACCACAGGAATACTAGCTATTTTTTTGGGTGGTGATTCATTCTTACAATGAATCACTGACATTACCATGGTAGTGTGTGTGCTACAGCATGAGAGTTTTATCCACCAAGCAAATATATCCTGCTAATGCTGGTCCATTTTTGCGAAACTAACAGTGATCAAGTGAGTGGGTGTGTCTTATAAAGTGTTACACCTTTTTAAAACTTTAGCATCTTTTCGTCATATTGTACAAGATCTACACATCCATGCTGAGAATAATGTTCAGTTCCTGTTGTGGTCACATAACACTTATGGACAGGTAAAGGACAAACCATACTGAACCACAGATGGGCTATAGTCAGGTTTTATATACCTCTGAATTGCATCTAAACTGTTTTATCTGTCTAACATGACTATGATGGCCAGCCAGTGTGTAGTACAGGAACCCAGAAATGTCCTAACCTATATCCTATTTGAGTCAGATGCCATATGATTATGACATTGATGATGATTAGCTATTTTTAAGACGTGTGTAGGAAGAAATTCAAACAATAAGGAAGTTCAAAATGTGACAAATATTCAAGTGTTTATATGCATCTCGTCGCTTTGGCCATAGAAAACGATCCACGTGCTATTTATTAAAGGATATTGCTGAACCATCAATTTCTAGGAATAAATGTGGGCAAAAATAAAGTAGGAATGACTGTGATCAGAGAGCATGTAAATGCATGGTGAGGTTGCACTGTAAAAAAATGGTTTAATAGCAAAAGTAAGAGCATTTTCACACACACATGATATGATGACAACTCACAGGATTGGGACCATATGTGTGGAAAATCACTTTGCTAGACAGCATAAAGATTAGACTTTGAAGGGAAGCACATGAAGTGATGTATCATGCATAATGCCCACAGGTCAAGCCTCTGGAGTCAGTGTTATTGTCTTGGGTTGCTTCAGTTGACCAGGTCTAGGCTCAGAAACGCCTAGTGGCAATGTGGCAATAAAAGTATTATTAATAAAGTAAGGTTATCATTTTCTATGTATTTTCTTCTTAGCTTAAGGCATGGGCATATATTAAGGCTAAAATTGTGAAAGCATGACGAATCATTTTCACATATATATACTGGCCAGCACATTGTGTCATAATCGAAGCTAAATGCAGGATTAGTCTGCGACTTTTTTTTTGTTGTTGAAAAAGCAGTTAGTAATTTCATTTCATTTTAGACATTTTAACTTTCCCAAACATAACTGGGCGAAAAAATATGTAAACTGGGTCAGAGAGGCAAAGAAATAGCATAAATACACACAATCATGTGTTTCTATGACCCAAAAAATACATATAATTAGCTAATTTTGTGAGTTCTACATTTTTCTACTTATTTGCAACATATTCTGGTAGTGCTAAAATTTACCCGTTATAAAAGTAATGATAACTTTTTTTTCTACTTGACATCAGTGATGGGAAGTTTGGATCATTTTAGTTCTTTGAATCTCGGTCAACAATATGAACAGATCTTTTTTTTGAGTCATTAAGTTCATTTCATTCTTTTGATCAGAAATGAAATAAAATGTTAACATACACAAATTTTGGCTATAGCTCCAGTAATTAAAATATTACAATGCAGCTAAGGAAATATTATGATAAACAGAATGAGCAGCTCACCTCTCATATCTTCTTGTCCGAATCGTTCATTCTTTTGTCACGTGACTCTCATAGACGCTATGAAGTGCATTACACAGGAAACAGAATTGAGCGGTTCTTCTCCTGAGTCAGACTAGTCATTGACCTATGCTAAGTTGTTGGCGCGTATCTGTGCCGCTTGGGATTTAAGAGCTAATTTTTCAGTTACTTACTGATTATCTACTTTCAAGCTACCGTAGATATTGTATAATTATCTAAGCCATAGAAACCAAATGTGAGGACCAATGGAGTATCACAAAGTTATTTTTGTCAGCCTAAAATTGGCCTGGTTGTCTCAGAACTTATATTAAACTCATAATTTAGCACTATAGATTTCAGTAAAGGTTACAATCATGGCTCTGTAGGCTAACGTTTCATTAAGCTTGCTTCATTTATATATATATATATATATATATATATATATATACATCTAGATGTATTAAACATCTTAGAACATGGCACATTTTTGTTCAACACACCCACATTTCAAATGGTCAGCATTTGACTGACAGGAGTTTCTTATTTCCTAGTGTGCACTGTTAGTATAATTGTTTAAACAATTGTTTAAATTGTGTGAATGTCTGTTCATGTTATTAGTTCTAAGATTGACCTGTTTTTATTGATGTTTTTATTGATGTGGGAGAAAAGCAAGCCTTTTAAAATCTGGGAAAAGAATGGAACTCAGTTAAGCCCATTGCATAAGCATAGGGCCTCGCCAAAACAACAACTGTCTGTAGAAACATATCCCTCTGGTGTACAAACAACCAGACAGTGAACAGGTCGGCCCTGGAATAAACAACAGCAGCAGCTGATGACAGAACCCTTGTGAGAAAAGCCAAAAACAAAAGGCAGTGACATCACCACCCTCCACAGTGCAGGGGTGAAAGGATCACAACCAGCTGTTCGAAGGAGACTTTGAGAGCAGAAACAATCCACTAGATTCAAACCACTCATTAGCAGTAATAATCTGAAGGCCAGATTGGAATTCACAAAAATATACAGACAAGCCACTAAAGTTCTGGAAACAAGATTAGCCTCAAACAAAGTGATAAAAAGACAAAAGTGTGGAGAAATAATGGATCTGCTCATGGTCCGAAACATACAAACCCATGGGTCTTACACTTACAGACAATAATTGGCCGTGCCAATTCAATGCTTTAGGGATGGTATTTGAATTATTTTGCTAAAAAACTTTTTTTTTTTCGTGCAAAATGAAAAATAAATTTTAAAATCTTTTCACTTACGTTTTTACATTGGTAAATTTCAGAAGATTTCAGCATTGTTTTTTTATGTAAACCATACAGAATTTTGATGCCTATGACTCCTAGTTGAAGGAGACCTTAACCCCAATGTTGCTCTTTTATAATTAGTTAACGCCAAAACTGAACATTACCCCAGTTTTAGCTCATACGTAATGGCAGGTACCAGTCAACAGATTGGACACGCCTTAACAACATCATTTATAACATTGTTCATTGATGGTGAAGACATTCAACTTATGAAAGAACATGTATGGAATGATGAAGTAAACATATTATATTTTATATTTTTCCAAAGTAGCTACATTTAGCTTTGATGACAGTTTGGCACACCCCTGGCATTCTCTCCTCAGATTCATGAGGTAGTCACCTGGAATGAGGTTTAATTCACAGGTGAGCTTTATCAAAAGTTAATTTGTGAAATTTCTTGCCTTTTTAATGCACTTTAGACCATCAGTTGTCTTGGGCAGAGGAATTGTGGGTACAGAGTCAATAGTCCCATTAGTGCTACTATAAGTATTGTACAAATCAAAAGACAAAGCCAGAAACACTCAGGTAAGTAAAGAGATACCACAGTCCTGCATTACTTTAAGAAATGAAGCTCAGTCAATTTTAATGTATACCCCAGTGCAGTCACCAAAACCATCAAACAGTCTGATGAAACTGGCTCTTATGAGGACTGTCCCAGGAAAGGAAGACCAAGAGCTACCTTTGCTGCAGAGTGTAATAGAAATACAAGCATCAGAAATCACCGGTTTAAATCACCTTTTCATTAGAGCGCAAATAAATCCTTCCTAATGTTTAAGTGGCAGACATATTTCAACATCCACTGATCAGAGGAGACTGTGAGTTAGGCCTGGATGCATTAGAAGGAAGTTTGATGGCGTAGGGTGCTTTGCGGGTGACATGGTTGGTGACTTAGTCAAGGAAATACTTACTCAGCAGGGATACCGGAGCATTTTGCTGTGACATGTCATCCTATCTGGTTTGTGCTTAGTGGGACCATAATTTTTTTTCCAACAGGACAATGACCCCAAACATGTCTCTAGTTTATGTAAGAGCTATTTGTCCTAGAAAAAGTGTGGCCCTTACAATCATCCCATCTAAATCCTACTGAGATGGTCTGGGATGAGTTGGACCAGAGAGTGAATGAGCAGCCAACAAGCACTACACCTCTGGGAAGTCCATCGAGATTGTTGGGGAGCCATAATTTCAATGTCTTCAATCCATATCTATATAAACGAGAAATTCTGTTTGTTATTATGGTGGGTAAGGGTTGTACCGGAAGGCAGCATCATCACCAACTTCTATGTCATATGGTACTGTCAGTGTGTCACAGCGATTCTTTGCCGACTGTAACAGTAGGCAGCGTCATGTACAGTACAGAGAAAAACGTACGTCAGACTGAGCTCATAGCTATTGAAAACTGGTGGAAGGCCCGTGTAGTGGACATCCCTCACCGTGTAACAGTCATAGACCGTGTAACAGTCATAGACATCATCGTCATCACCATTTGTGTCATACTATGAGGTAATAATATATCTGCCAAAACGTTGGAGCAGCGTGAGGAGCGGCAGCAAGTTGACCAAACGCTATTGAAGAATATAAAAATAATTAAGAACGACTGAATAAGGTGTTTCCAAATGTTTGACTGGTAGAATATACAGTATATCATCTGTTCCACAAATGTTAATCTTCATAACATTCATAACATAACTTTTTTAAAAGTTAATGTTCCATTGAATTGCTCACCTTTCTCGCCTAATAGTCAAAAATGTCACCTGTAATAAGTGCTAACAGAAGCCCACTGAGGTAATAATTAAACTACCCCATGCTTGCTTTGTAAACAGTTTCAGTGGAGGAGGGACAAGACAGTTAATGATAGGGTTGCCAGGGTTATGTTATTCAGGGCAAATTGAGCCAGGTTAAAATTCTCTGTGGTCATCCAGATCTAATACAATTATGCATACAATAACTGTTTCTATTATATATTAGAGGGTACCCACGGCTCTGCCTGCATGAAGATCCTGATGCCCACGTACTACCATTACCTGTAAATGGATTGTGCGGTCAACTTGCGGTCAATGTTTCAGCAGATATATTATCACCTCACAGTATGTGTGATAAATAAAATCTCAGATATTTTGAACCAAACTTCAATTTGCGATTTCAAAACGATAATTTTTCTTAAAAAGAACAAAATTTAATAAAATAGTAGAAGGTACAGGATTTTTTCTTTTTATTATTATTTAAGCAAAAACAATATAACCAAACATCAACTGCTTATGTGGACTAAAAGCACAAAGTGCAAACCTCCTTTCACTAACAAGTTTTCTTGTTATCTTAGAAAAACAGTAATCAGTACGACATACATACCTCCTTTTGCGATTAATAAAGTGCAAACTTTCACCAGTCTTTACAAGTCCTGGTTAATCTAGCAAAATATGAGGGATTGAATATGGGTGCAAGCTGCGGACCTAAATAACTTTTTATAAAAATAGAATAGATTTATTTTTTTTTAATCACCGAAGAAAAACGATTTTGTAAACCACACGCAACTTACATGATATCTGGTTCCTCTCAAGGTTTCTTACTATTGCCTTCTTAGGGAGTTTTTCCTTGCCACTGTCGCCCTCGGCTTGCTCATCAGGGACAATCTTATCATTGTGATCCATACACATTCACATTTCATACAAACTTCCATTTTTTTATTTTTATTTTGTAAAGCTGCTTTGCGACAATGACAATTGTTAAAAGTGCTATACAAAAAAATTGAATTGAATTGAATTAAATTAAATCAAGGCGCCTTACAGCATTTTACATGTTTTTAGCAAGGAACACAAGTCTGTCCACTGCATCAGACTTGAGACATGCCCTGTGGCATCAATAAAATCGATTTTCATTTTTCAACATCGCCATTAACCATAAATTCGATCTTAATAACGATTAATCGGCCAGCTCTAGCTCACACTATAACATAAAAGGTGATGATGACACTGCCTACTGTTAAACGTGATGGATGCCTACTACATCCACTAGTGGTGACAGACTAAACAGAATTTGTGTTTTAAATACAGTTATATTGTGTATTATATATCACAGTTTGCAAGGGGCATTATGGCAGGGATAATGTCTGTCCAATAAAAATATGCATGACCAACAGTGACCTGGGTTCCCATAGAAAGTCTGATTTCTCTCTTCTGCGTGCAACTCATAACACTGCAACAATGGCAAAGGAAACTTCACCTGCTGCATCAAATACAACTGAACAAATAGACTCTATGTCCACTTTAATAGGAACATACTGTATGCGCACCTGCTTATTTATGCAGTTATCAAAACAGCCCACCGTGTGGCAGCAGTACAAGATTGGCAAACTGGTTTGAGCCGCCATAAATTCGATAGCAATTAATATAATCATTCTTTACAACCATGATGAGCAGAAAAGCATGTTATTATTCACAGAACATCTAACCTTAAGGTGGATGGGGTACAACCGAGGAAGAGCACGTCAGGTTTCATTCCTGTCAGCCGACCAGGTGAAAATGAAGATCTCTGAATAGAGGGCCTTTTAAATTACTGCTGCACTTATATGGACTTCGGGACTATGATATATGTGGGAAAGTGTGTATTATGCATGTTGTAACGTTGTAGTTACAGTTCCACACTTTACTGGGAAATCTTTTTTAAGCTAACCTGCCCCTCTAAGGGTCCCTGCACGGCCCTAATTACGCTACTGATGGCGTTTCCGTGGAGACTCGGCTACCCCGGGGGTCTGTGGCCTGTGCTCTGTGCGTGAGAAGTGTGGGCCATGTGTGCTTCTCCCACAACACAAATGTACTCTGGGTATTGTAGTGTAGCTCTAATATATTTCCTAATAAACCGCGTGTTCTTTACTTTTAAACAACCGAAAGACAAATTATTTCCAATAGATTTTAATGAGTGAAAGACACGAAGGTAAGAATAGCATGTTTTATTTGTCAGTATTGAGCGGAAATGCTGACGCTTCCGATTTGGTATGACTACAAATCCCATAATTCATTGTGCCAAGCCTCCATGTCGTCACTGCGGACGTGTAGATCAGATCTGTGTATATGGGGATATTGCGTTGATGATTAATGGGTCGTGCTTGCGTGTTGTACGTGACTTGGTGTAATGTGTTTTGCTAAATTGTAGGTTTCGTATCGATCACTAAGGCTTCGGAGTTGCGATTTGATTTTCCGCCCGCTGTTTGAATGTTGCCACAAGGCTTGAGCTTGTATTCGCGTTGGTAACGACCGTTTAGGACAAGTGTCTCCTGCTGTAGGGTTATATGATGCCTCAGGACAACATGAGCTCCCTGGTGCAGAGACTTGCCCGACAGGCGCTCACGACCTTCCGCAACTACGCTGGAGAGGAAAGCAAGGCGTTTGTGGAGAACCAGAGCAAGCTGAGGAGCCTGCTGGCTGAGGTCCGGGCGGCAGACCTGAAGATTGTCCCTCGGTGTGTGGACAGCAGCTGCGGACCCCCGCAGCACCACCACGGGCCTCCTGTCACCTACATGCACATTTGCGAGACGGACTCGTTCAGCATGGGGGTGTTTCTGTTAAAGCACGGCTCTTGCATCCCACTCCACGACCACCCGAACATGTACGGCATGCTGAAGGTGCTTTACGGCAAGCTCAGGGTGAGTTGTTACGACAGGTTGGACTACTCACCCGACAGCGCGAGCGGGAGGCAGTTTAACCCGAAGGGCGCCGTGCGGCCGTCCGTGCATCGCTCTATAGGGGAGTACACAGAGGAGAGCGCCCCGTGTGTCCTGTCCCCCCACAGGGACAACCTGCACCACATCGAGGCCGTGGACGGACCCACTGCTTTCCTTGATATTTTAGCACCACCTTACGACCCGGACGACGGCAGAGACTGCCACTATTATAAAGTTTTGCAGCAGCCACCCGATGGTACAGATAGAAAGGACGAGGCTCAGCAGGAGACAGCGCTATGGCTCATGGAAATCCCTCAGCCTAGTGAATTCTGGTGTGGTGCCGAGCCTTACCCCGGCCCAAAGGTTTCTCTATGAAGGAATTACCTTCACTTTAGCTGAAAGACTTGGCAGGTCTATGAAAGCCTGATTTCTGTTTGTCCTGGTACTGTATTGTCCTGGCAACAAGCTGGACTGTGAACTCTGCAAACAACTACAAGTTTTTTTATGAATATACCTCTCATGGACCCATTGCTGTGTCTCACCATTACAATCATGACCTGGCCTGTCCGGCCAAGCCTGCCTCTTTTTGTGCGATTGGTAATGCGCATAAATGTTGACTATTTCAAAGCAACATACTCTTAATTGTTTTATTATATTCTTATTTCAGTAATTAAACATAAACTAAAAAATAGAACTAGGCCTGTTTTGTGCATTTCTTATAAACAGAGTTTGTGGCAGAACAGACATTTAAGTATGATCTGTAAAATATATATATATAATAATGAAAAAAAAACGTCCCCTAAAGATTCACACCCATGGCATATTTTGTCTGGTTTTAATTAACTCGACCCTGACTTTTTTTTTTTTCTTTCTTTAAACCCTGCTTTCCTTGTTTAGTAATCTACATTCAGTATGTCATACACACTGGCCTGATGTTCTTTTAACACAAAGCTACTGGAGTAAGTGAGTAAAATAAATATATCTAGAATCCAATTTAATTTTTGCAGCTCAGCTCTCGCTTCAGATTCACTCGGACTTTGTGCCCAAATCAAATGAGACTCTCTACAGCAGTGGCTCTCAGCTGTTGGGTCACGCCCCCCAAAAGTGAATTGCATACGAACATGAAGTGGTCCACTGGAATGTTCTCAGTCAAAGGTCAAAGAAGTTTGTACAACTTTGGACCATGCATTTTTATTTTGAAAGGCATCTGGTATTTCCAACTTACAAACATAATAGAGACTGCTTACAACTTGTTTATCTGTATTACTAGTATGAGAGTAAACAGTGACAAAAGAAATCCTTTAGTCAGATTTGCCTTAAATACACACAGAGCACAACACATTGTTAGATTTTCTTATTTCAGCTTTTGGGTCATGACCTAAGTGCAAGTGAGAACTGTATGAAGCAAATATGTTTAAGAACCACTGCTAAAGAGGACTTTATGTAACTGAATGGGATGAATTTGGGATGTTTTCGGCATTTACGCCGTTAATTGCTTAACTGATCCTTGAACTATTTTTGTAAATTATTCAGTTTGGTGTTGTGTTGAAGAATTCTAACAATTATAAACAATAAATTTCAGATTTTATTTAAAATTGACTGATTTTTCTTAGAACAAATTCACTCTCTTTCTCTTCTAAACTCCATTTACACATTGGAATTTCATGTGCCTTTTTCATGATCACATCAAGATGGAGCTTATTTGCATAAAAATAAATGTAAATTCATTCAATCTATTTCAAACATTTAAAACTAATCATCCAAACCAGTAACAAAGGTGGCATATGTTGTACACGTGTAAGTTCGTTTAATGCAATTGCCTCCAAGTGTTGGCGCTATATTAAAACTAGTAAGATTTAAAAACCTGGAAAACCTTTAAATAAAACTAGCTAAAATGTAAGGTACAAGAATGCTAGTTGGTGTTTAAATGTAATAGTTGATTTGCATATTAACTCATGAATAGAGGTTTCAGTCTGACCAGAGCTGGATTTGTCTACATGTTTACATTCATGTGGTTAAAATCTTATCAGCAGACAACTCAGAAACAAGAAGCCTCAAACCTTTCTTTGAAAACTAACTTTAATAAAGTGAACTCACAGGTTGCCTTTCTTTCTTTCTCAAAGATGTCAAAGGGTAGCCTCTAGTGGTGTGATCATGCAATGTGAAGCACGTTGAATCTTTCCCATTTACATACACCATGGCATGTACAGCATAACTACATTGTCCCCATTAAATTTACAGATTCACACCATATAGCATGATTTATACACACTTCATTTGTGTACAGAACAAATGTTAGGAGGCCACAATAGGAACGATTTCTTGGCAAGGGCCCAGTTTCACAAAAAGTCAGCACAAAATCACAGTAAGAGTAAAGTGAGCATTACTTCACCAGTAACAAAAAGCAGCAGTTAATTCTGTACAGTAGTCAGAGAATGTTACAAAGGAAACCATCAGTTTCAAGCTTAACAGTAGACAGAAACAGAATAAAGAGCTCAAATAGCGTACATGTAACAGCAGTTTTTGTTCCTGATCATGTGGCATACATAAACAGTGTCATACACAAGACTTATATAAAGCTGCCTTTAATTTTTTACATACAGCCCAGGTCAGAAATCGCATAGTACCGTGCTATATCATACTGCTTTACTTAACACTTATTACCAGGCACATGCATAGGATCAGGGACTTTTTAGAGCCCACTTTTTAGCAGAAGTGGCCTATTTTCACCATGTTTTAGGCAAAGTATGAATAACAACAATCATTTGAACAAAATGAATCATTTGAGCTTGAGAAATAAAAGCAACAGAATGTATTTCCTTCTTTTCTTCGTTTCTTCAAGAAGCAGAGGTAAACAACTTCTGCTGAAAAAATGGCCTATGAACTGAATAACGGTTAAACAGCAAAGTTGGCAAGCAAGCGTCAATGCTTCTGTTATGAATTTCAATCAATAGCAAACTTACTCAAATGATACTCTTCTCTATCCTAACATTTGAGGCCTTGGTTTCCAGGGACCTTGATTCGTTAGGTCAATCTTTTCACTACCCTAAGGACTCTGCACATGATAAAAAAAATAAAATAAAAGTTGGCCTACCACGGATTCCCAGCCAAATTCTTGGAGTGCCCCCCCCCCCCCCCCCCCCCCGCCCCCCCCCCCCCCCCCCCCCCCCCGTCTTAAACATCGTAGTGTCTTCCCTGCTCTAATACACCAATTTCCTACCAATATTTTAAAATATTGATTAGTTTATTTAGAGCAGGAAAGACATTAAATATGCAGGACAGGGTGTACTCCAAGACCGGGGTGGGTGGGAATGTGTGGATGCCATTTTTTTTTCTACTCTGAGCAAAACCCCTGAAGAGCTCTGCGTGTCCTGGTTTGGGACATACCCCATTTAACAATATGACGTCTCGGGCTGATAGGTGTTCAACAAAATCCTGTGTCCAGCTCCCTTTCCTTATGGTCAGGGTCCATGAGGCCGTTTAATTTTCACATGGCGCCCTGAGAGCCTGATGTCTGAGCAGGAGCAGCGCTCGCCTTTTTCTCTCTCGGTCTTTGGTGGATTTTCGTGTGCCTCCTTCGTTCGTCGCTCCTGGCAAACTTCCGGGGGCAGAAATCGCAGGAGAAGGGCTTCTCCCCCGTGTGCGTGCGGATGTGCGTGGTTAGGTGGTCGCTGCGACTGAAGCTGCGCATGCAGATGCGGCACTGAAACGGCTTGTGGCCGGTGTGGATGCGCACGTGGCGCGTGAGCTCGTCGGAGCGGGAGAACCTGCGGTCGCAGCCCTCCGCTGGACACGGGTACGGCCGCTCGTGGACCGGGGTCTTACACGGCCGGGTCGGGTACTTCCTCGGGCGCAGGATTGGTCGCAGCGGGACACTCTGAGGGTTGGAGTCCGTGGGTGGCCTCAATCCGTCCACGGGACACGAAAGAGTGAAATTTCGTATCATGTTTAGCGGAGTGAGCGGCGGAGGAACTCTTACAGAGTCCAGAGAGCAGGAGAACGGTTTTCGGTCCTGGAAGACTGGCGCATCTCTTTGGCTGCTGCTCTGGTAAAAACCTCCGTAATCTGGAAGGATGGAGAAAAGCGCACCGTCTATGGTGGACTTCGGGGATGTGTAAGAAGCTGGCGGGTAAGTTATCGGGCACGAGCTGGTTGACAGGTAAGTCGAGGGATCCTGGTAGCCATCCGCACTACAGGTGTAGGGAGGTGCTGATGTGTACATGTGCTCCATATCCTTCTCGTGACCTTTGGCACAAACTGAAGCCCCTGAGAGGTCTGTGGGTCCGGGAGAGGAGGTGGAGAAAGGGGTGAGGGCAGATGTCGCGCTTTGCACTTCTGCGCAAACAAAGTTGATCAAACTGTCTGGGTTCCAACTGCTGTGTGCGACCTGCGCGCCGATGGAGATCTTCCCGGTGTAGGCGAGAGGAGAACCCTCTGTGTTGTTCGGGTCTATAAAGTCAGCAACGCGTTTTTCCTTGGACAGACTGTCCGCGCCCAGGCCACCTAGCAAATAAATAAATAAATAAATAAATTAAGTGTATTAGTTTGTAGTTCAGTACAATTTACACACAGTATATGTGGAGTTTGTTCATAAAATAGTAGATTCCATTAAAATATATAAATAATACTCTATCCGGTATTTCTTTTTAATGTACCGTGATTAATGAAACTTTTTACCCCCTGCCAGTGAGGTTATCCATACACACCCTCTCACCATGAAGAGCTTACAGCCTATCTGACTTTTACACAGGTAAACTAATAGATTTACACAGGCCATAACATGTTATAGACAGAGAAGCAGAGCGCTTGTATAGACTATATTTGTGCGCTTACCTCCTGATGCCTCGCTTCCCAGGTCTACATGAGGAAAGCCGCTCGGTATGTCTGTAGGGATGTCATCCATAGGACAAGCATCCGTTGTAATGGAGCGGATGAAATCGGTGAGCGACTCAGCGACTTTATCCACACTGTTAGCTGTCATTTTAAGCCAATACAAAGTTGCCTAAAAGCACTGAGTCCTGAGTTCGGCTTTATCCAGGCATTACCGTTTAGGACATTATTACAACGAATAGCTTTATTTATTGGATATCTTAAATATGATGACGCTGATCTGTTGTTAATTCGCACCCTCCACTTGCCCGACGGTAGATAACTGAGATTTGTGCGGTAGTAGGCATTTAAAGGAGGCTTTCAATATGTGCTACGTCATAGACCATAAAAGGACACGAGATAAAAGAAGGCTGGGCGGCTAATCAGAGGCGCGCACTGTGACACGACTGGGAATCCGCGTCTATCAAGTGACCATTTTAAGCGTTTATACATTTCCACATGTCACATCTGTTAGTATGTGTGTCTGTCTGATACTAACTGTTTTACAGGTACACACTGCTGTTTGTTTTCGCGGTTTCTTTGCAGATTTGCAAACACGCGCAGCCAACTTTCCTAATCGAAATCAGGAATTCCGGTCAGGTCACTCCCATAGAAGGAGCTCATCCGGCAGCCCCAGAACACGCCCTGCTGTCCAAAACGGAACATCCGGAAAGTTCGAGACGGAAAACAACGCGTTATGGAGAATACCCTTTTTAACATTCTAACTTATCATCATAACCCATAGCCGTCATAACCACAGTACAGTGTAATCAGACCAACATCTATATATGACTAAATGATGGAAAGTAGTATTTGAAGAAAACAGGAAAAAGGGATATTTTATACAATAACTGTATAAATATTCAATGTCATAATGTTTAAAAGACTATTCAAATATTTATTTGCTTTTTTTATGACATGACAAAAAAACCCAAAATAAACGTGTAAAAAAAAAAAAAAAAAAAAAAAAAAAACTGGAAGTCATATTTTAAAGTGAAAATTTTCACAAAAACTTTTCTTTGCATAAAATGCATCAATCAATACATCTTACAGTGCATCGGTTCAATACTCCCTGTACTGCGTAATGTTGCAAGTCATGCATGCATAAAAGAAAACTGTACCTTGTTTAGTCTGTTTTGTACATTTACATTTGAGGGGCAAAAAATCAATGAGAGCTGAACACATGTTTAAGAGCATCATAAATGAACAAAAATAAATGGTCTTTAGGTTTTGTCACATCCAAGAATAAGCTATATTAGTAACTTGCCCTTGATATTGTTTTGTTTGTCCTTACTCGTGAGTCAAATGGAGAGTGTGTGATTCAGTGAAACAGACAACAAACTTAAATGCTATAGTTGACAGTTACTGTTGTAGACTGAAAAGACATGAAAAGATAGACGCTGTCTAGATCTCAAATGATGAAACAGGGTGTTCAGCTGTTTAAAAAGGCATTGGCCGATTCTGCACTCATTCAATGTCCCAGTCTAGGTCCATTACACATTTCACTGTAAGAATACAAGCTTTTCAACAAGTAAAAGCTGCATAATTCATTATTAAGGTCACACTCCCCACCCCCCACCCTGCCCATTATGATTTTTTTTTTTCTGTGATGTGACCATAACAGGCCTCATTAGGAAAACGGCATGGACAAATTTGGCAACCATTAGTTTGCTCCGGATAGATTTGAGAACAACTCTGCACCCTTGCCACAATTCCATAATGCAAAATTACTTTTCCCTTCTTCCTTCGGCTGTCAGGAAGACACTTTACATACAGTATCTCTGACACAGCATCAAACCCCTTGTCGTCATTCTTTGTTTTTCTGCCACCGTGATCTATTTTCATCTTTGGCGGCGTGAGCAATCGAGCAGTTGCTGTACTTGTGATTGAGGCCTAATTTTAAAGCCACCCACACAAGAGAACAGCCCCTTCTCCGTGGATTCTCAGCCAAAGCCGAGGCTCTCCTCACTGAATAGATTTGCCCTCCTACAGCTTGCCGCTCCACTACCTCCTCCCTGCCGAGCTCCCGCGCGCTCCGAGCTTCTCGCGCGCCCACACACACATGCATGCACATGTCTTCACTGACTCTTCACGCAACCCGAAGTGACGCAACCCGTTTCACAAGTAGTCTATGTCTGAGTTATCTCTCTGGACTACATTCTGTGCATTTAAAAAAAAAAGTGTTTCTTAATTGTCATATTTTCTATATGTATATGTGTACATGTGAGACAAAGAAGCTGGTATTATGGCAAATTTGGAAACCTAGCAATTAAAGAGGCATGTCACTCAAATAAATGTGATGGCCTAGACATACTGTGTGTGATGGCAGTTCACTAATGAGTGTTTGTCTCCCAACGCTTAAGTACACACTACATCAATTCCCCTCCTGTCATCCGAGTTGCTGCAGTCCTGATAAGGGGCTAATCTGAAAATCATCCCATGAGCTCTTTTAATATTCTTGTACATTTAGTTGTAATGACTTTTAAAGAAAGTCTGTCTTCTCGGCTGTCATTTACTTACTCAAATGATTGTAGGCTGTCCAAGGAATTCATGTGTTTCAAAGTAATCTAAGACTGACATGTACATTATGGATTTTGACGTTTTTGAGGAAGTGTCTGGCTATTTCTGTGATGGGTGAACTCCAAGTGCACTACACAGGGATGTCTTTAAAGCTTCCACAGCCTAATTTGTGCTTTATATCTTAAATAGTGAAGCAGTTTAGATTCTGGCCTGTCTGCTTCAACATTGTTGGGGCAGAGCTTCAATCCCACTCCATGTCCTTGTCCTTTGTTTCACACCCACAGGCACAAAAATGTATTCCTATTGTGTCTGCATTGCCAGCTTCCCTTTTAGATTTCTATTTTAATCTATCAGAAGAGAATAGGCACAAGTTAATAGCGGATTTAAAAGATAAAGTGTACTAAATTTCACGGAATATAAATAATTGATATAAACGAAAGCATGGGTGATTCTATGTGGAAACATTCCATGTTACAAAAACAGATATACAGTATATCCAGGGTATTGGTTTAATTTTTCTATTTTACAATCATAATATGTCTATATTGGGTTGTCTGATTGTTTGGCATAGTCTCCACAACCCCCAGCCCCCTGTGCCCCTCCCATGCCCCTTATGCCCTGTACGCCCACGCCACGGCATGTTTCACCACCCGTTTTGTTTGCGTGCGCTGTGGTGCTGCATGGGGGTCTGTCGACCCCTGCACACACCGATTAATCAAACGTCACAGAGAGATTTCTTTAAAATAGATTATTCCCTTTCATTACACAGCAGACTATCATTCAGTGCAGTTTTTTTTATTTTTATATTGCCACACTGGGCCCCAAAACATTGCTGTCTGGGCTGTTTTAAACCTATATGTTTTTCAAATGAAAACATAAAGTTCTTAGTCGTGCTTAATTTTATATCATGACTTATTTTAATTCCAAGAATACAGTACAACTTAAACAATATATATTTTTTCTTTTACACATTTAGACTATGTATGATCTTACAATATATTAAATGCCAAATATTTTCATATCTATGTAGATCATACCCTCAAATATGTGTTTTTCATATTTTCTTTCAGATTTAATGTCAGTATAAAATAATAACACAATTCATTTCAATAAAAAAAAAGTTTATTTCTTTGTTTGGCTTGGACTGTTAAAAGTTCACTCCTATTTTGCCTAAAATACGTATAAACATATAACATCAAAATTATGGCTTTGTAGTAAAACACATAAGTAGCTACACACATTGTACATTGATGTTACAAAGAACTTAGTTTAACACTTACCAGTATTTTACTTGAGGCTCTTTCTGTCCTTGATTGGCTTTTTGCTTTACTCATCTAAAAATTTCCACCGAATCTTGCAATTCTAGGCCTTTCTGCTCCTTCTGCCAATACGCATTCAGGCAGCCCACACAGGCTACCCAGTCACACAGACTTTTATAGAATTATAAGACCTCTAAGATCAGAACCAGTCATATACATTTCCTACTCCCAAAAAGCAACTGAATATATCAGACTTCGGGTTTGTTCCCACCTCTACGCATCCTCGGTGTGGAAATTGTTATGATAATGAATTAGGTCTGGGAGAGAGCTTGGAGATTGGACCAGAAAATGTTGCTTTGCTGGGGGGAGTCCGTAGGTGTTTGGGTCACATATGCACACCATGCTCAGGGCGTGGTTTTCCTAACAGCTGATACTTTGCAAAAAAGCTCTCTCACCAAAAAAAATAAAATAAAATAAATAAATAAATAGAAGAGTATCATTGCGAAATAAAAATGTTTTTAGGAACACTACTTGGTGGAATATCAAAACTATGTGGATTTTATAATATGCCTATCAATAGAAAGTAATGTAAAGTCAGGAATTCAGGGAACTATGATCTTGCTTAACATTTGTGTACAGTTGGTATGTATAAACATTTATAAATCAAGTAATTTTAACTCGTTATAATACAATTTTGTAAGCACTGAACCCCCCAAAATATCCCCTTTTCCAAGCAGGTCATATATTGATCATATGATCAGTGATCTACATTTCAGGTTAGCCAAAGACAGGAACTTTATTTAGAAAATGTAATAAAATAATAGCACAGATGGAATTTGTGGAATTAATTCTAATGAATGAGTGTAACTCTGTTTTGGAGACTGGCGCGCCCCCATCACCCTTCTACCCAGTGCGTGGGTGGAGAGTCCAGGAAGATGGATGACCACGCTCCCAAAGCGTGATAGGTATTGCCCATGTCACCACCAAGAAACAAAGACATAAGGCAGCAGGATGGATTGCATGGGGGTGTTGATCATTAGGTGTAAAATCGACAGAGAACTACCAAAAAAAAAAAAAAAAAAAAAAAAAATCGACATCGCTGCTTATATATGCAATGACCATTAATGTGTAGTGCTTTGTTCTACTCATGATAGAAGTAAAGTAGTAAATACAGCCTATTTCTATGTTCCTTTTCATTAAAAAAAAAAAAAAAAAAAAATATATATATATATATATATATAGAAACACATGTGTACTTGCACATTCAAGCAGTTATCTAACCAGCCAATCATGGGGCAGCAGCACGATGCAAAAAAGTTATGTAGACACAGTTCAAGAACTTCAGTTGATGTTCACATGAAACATCTGAATAAAGAAAGTGTGTTCTTTGTAACTTTACTTATGGCGTTGATTTTGATATCAGAAGGGCAGGTCTATCATCTTGGGTTCTTCACACATTACATTCTCCATGGTTTAAACAGAATGGTGTGAAAAACAAAAAAACATTAAGCGAGTGACAGTTCTGTGGGTGTAAATGCCTCGTTTGTTTGCAATGCCAGAAGAATAAGAATAGAGTAATTGAAATCATCACCCTTTACAACTGTGGTGACCAGAAAAGCATCTCAGCATGCACAAAACACCAAAGCTTGACGTGGCTCCAACAGCAGCACATCAGGTTCCACTCCCATCAGCCGAGACCAATTACTGGAGGCTAAATCATGGGTGCAGACTCATCCAACCTGGACAGCTGACGTTTAGAAAAAGGAATCACCTTTTTACCTTTCTGTTAATCTGTGCCTGTAGACTTCCTGTCCGCCCTAACAAAGTCTGCTCTCTCTCCTCTGATTTCACTCCTTAGCAAGTTGTTTGAGCCTGCAGTCCCTCTGCTCACAGGATGTTTTTTTGTTTGTCACGTCATTTTGTGTAAACTCCAGAGACAGTTGTGTGTGAAAATCATAGGATATCAGTATTTTATGAAATGCCTAAACCATCCCATGTGAAACCCATAACAATGATTGCTGCATGAATGAGCAGGTGTATAGGTGTCGATATTAAAGTGGATGGTGAGTGAGTGTATACAGCAGTACACATGACAATGAAGTTCATAAGCTGTGATCCACATTGGCATTGTGTTATATTAGCCAGTGGCTGCTCAGCTTTCTTTTGGCTTTCAGTTCAGTTATAATGCCTTGAAAATCCTTCCATAAATTTGCTTCATATAAGGTCTTTAGAAATTGGAAAGGTGCATAGTGTAGAGTTAATGAATGCATTAATTATTAATATGTTATCTTTGGGAGAGGAATTCCACAGAACTTGATAAATCCTGCTGGTGGTCAACCACTGTTGCATAGTACTTAAATAATTTACATTAACTGAATAAATGTTTATGGACAATCGAATATGATATAGACAATATGGTCTATACCAATTTTAAATGTCATTTTAATTCCTGTTTATTTATTTTTTATATTTGATGTGGAATTAAATGATATTAGGGATACTGTTTCTAAAACATGATTTTTTTTTATGATACTAACTGAACATTAATGAGCACAGCAGGTGGCGCCAAACACCAACAATTAATGGAGATTAGCAGCAGAAGGACTTATATCAAGAGCTCCACACAGAGGCAATAGCTAGAATTTGATCAGAGCTTCTTCATTTGGTTGATTGTCCTGCTTTCTGCTCAATGCAGAGACAAGTGGGTTTACATCTACACTTGTCACTCAGGCAATTAAAACAGACAAACATAGGTCTATTTGAAAATTAGTGCTTGTGCCGCAATTTATTACATTTAAGTTGCTTACAGACACGTTTATCCTGAGTGACTAAAAAAGGGAGAGAGAAATCTCATCCACAGGGCCATCAATGGTTTTATAGTAGACATAAGATAACAACCTTCAGAAGAACTTGAAGTACTAGAACTTCATTATTGTCCTTTGTATAATACTTACAGTATACACCAATCAACACTAATACCATTTCCATATAAATTAAATATCATTGATTATCAATTATATACCGGTGACAGGATCATGGACATCCACGACTCATTCATGATTCAACAGAAAAGGCCATGTAGCACAAATTCCTCAAAACGTAATACTGGCTATGATAAAAAGGTATCGAACACTCAGTACATCAGAGCTTGCTGTGTATGGGGCTTAGCAGGCAAAGACTTCAACTTTGTTGATCTGGTCTATTCAATTCCGCAGATATCAATCTGAGAAAAAAAAAAAAAAAAAAAAACTCTGATTCATGGTGGCCACACCTTGCCACTTAGCTGTAGCGCCTTGTGGTTCCAGACGCTACAGCACACCTTCAGAGGTCTTGTGGAGTCATGCCTCAAGGGGTCATAACTGCTTTGCTGGCACAAGGGGAACCTTCACAATATTGGGCCTAATGTTTTGAATTTAGCCTTGTTGAAGCCTTATCAAGTAGTTAAAGCTGTAACAACAAATGAGAATTACCCAAGTTAAAATTATTACCTTTAGTCAGTACCCTTTGTATATGTGCTTGGTTAATAAAAAAAAAAGCCAGAAAATGGGCAGGTATGACACTTGCTGGATTACTGATGACACCAATAATGTAAAGCAGCACTACGAACTATTTAGTGCTATTGAGGAGTCATGGCCATGTAGAGTCATACCAATCATTGCTTTGTTCATACTCAATTAATCAATCAATCACTCAACAAGCAAATGCACTTTTGCTATTTATTATTCACTGAGGCATGAGAAAAAGCATTCAAGTCACAATCACGTTCAATTTGAAAGTAATTGCAGACTTGCACATCAACTTGGTTTTGCCTGATCAGTGTTAAAAGATGTCTCTCCCGAATGCATGTATAATCTATTGCTCTCTGACTGAAATAATAAATAGGTTTTAAAGCTTCAGAGGCTTGTTCACCAGCAAGATCTAATCCGGGGTCTGGAAGTGGGAAAAGGCCTGGAAATGTGTTACGCTCAAATGGGTCCTCCTCACATGCGGACAAATTAAATGTTTTCAAGCTCCTGATAGCAGTGTCCCACAAACACCTCTACAAAGACAAAAAATGGCCAGAGAACCAAAATACAGGGAAATGTGATGTGAGAAACATGCTGGTGGACGTGGTGAAGCTTGTGAAGGGAAAGGTGGAAAAAGTGTGAGTATGTATGTATGTATGTATGTATGTATGTATGTGGGAACCCAATAATTGATGTGATATTGAACTAAGGCAAAGCATCCATATAGCTCATTAACTTCCTGGTTAATATCTTGGCTGTTTATTGCATCAATTTTATATCACTAGAACATTTTATGCAAAAAATGCCTTCAGTTTCAAGCTGACATTAATTATATGTTTAATTGTTTTTAAAGGGGGATTATTTTTAGGTTTCAACCCATTTAATAATATGAACTGAAAGAGCTACTGGACTGTACTGTATTCAGAGTTGAGAACACATGGTGAGGAATTAATGTCAGTATTCACACCTACATACTGCAGACATGTGTAACTACAGATTTACATGATATTCATGGGCTGTGAGTTGTGATTTGACGGCAAGGTGGTTTAGTGGTTAGCACTGTCGACTTGCACTTCCAGGGTCTGGGTTAGATTCCCAGCCAGGTTCGATTCCTGTCTCTGTATACATGGAGACGTGGACGGTTTCCTCCCACAGTCCAAAAGACATGCAGATTAGGCTAACTGGTATTCCCAAATTGCCTGTAGTGTGTGAATGAGTGCATGTGTGCCCTGCGATGGATTGGCATCCTGTCCAGGGTGTACCCCGCCTCGTGCCCTAAGTCTCCCGGGATAGACTCCAGGCCCCCAGTGACCCTGAATACAGGATAAAGAGGTATAGACGCTGAGTGAGTGAGCGAGATGTGATTTTCCAACCATGTACTAATACTGAAAAGGCGTAAATCCCCTGGCTGTGCTTAAAAAATCTCTGGGGGTTTCCAGACCCCACTCTTACGAAAAAACACACAGGGCTATCAGCAAATTTTTCTGCACATGAAATGATGCCCACATTAACCTGAATATGTATTTACACACATATATACCCACACATACAGAGTCAGCCAAAAATGTATACACACCTGAGGAAAAAAAAAAAGAATTCTATGATGTATATTATATTAATACAATATTATCGTATTATCCTAATATTATCATATATATCACTATACTGTATAACATATAGCAATACATTATTATGTTTTAAATTTCCCTGCAGTGTGTATAATTTTTTTTAAGTGTCTGTGTGTGTGTGTGTGTGTGTGTGTGTGTGTGTGTGTGTGTGTGTGTGTGTGTGTGTATGATGTGTGTGTATACACAGTACAGACCAAACGTTTGGACACACCTTCTCATTCAAAGAGGTTGAATTTGTATTATGGCAAGAAAAAAAGCAGCTAAGTGAAGAAAAACGAGTGGCCATCATTACTTTAAGAAATGACGGTCAGTCAGTCCAAAAAATTGGAAAAACTTTGAAAGTGTCCCCAAGTGCAGTCACAAAAACCATCAAGCGCTACAAAGAAACTGGCTCACATGCGGACCGCCCCAGGAAAGGAAGACCAAGAGTCAACTCTGCTGCGGATCATCCGAGTCACCAGCCTCAGAAATCGCAGGTTAACAGCAGCTCAGATCAGAGAGCAGGTCAATGCCACACAGAGTTCTAGCAGCAGACACGTCTCTAGAACAACTGTTAAGAGCAGACTGTGTGAATCAGGCCTTCATGGTAGAATATCTGCTAGGAAACCACTGCTAAGGCTAAAGAACACAATAAAGAACACAATAAAGAAAACTCTTTGAATGAGAAGGTGTGTCCAAACTTTTGGTATGTACTGTATATGATAAAAATAAATAAATAAATAAATAAATAAATAAATAATTAACTCTTTTTTTTTTTGTAAATGCAATATACAATATATAAGTATTAGATTACTTCAAGTTATGTTATTTGAATACAAAAACATGTAAATGCAATAAAAAAAAATGCCTGATATGTGCTATGGTGTTATTTTACGCACAAAATTGGCACCAAAAACCTGCATTTGATTGATTCCATTTTTAATGGAAAATGTAAAACATCTCTTTAGCCTCAATGTACATACAGTAGCAAACAACACGTACAGCAAATAAAGCACACCATGTTATAGAAAAATCATAATTAATATATTATATATATGTATATTCTGCTATTTACATATTATATTTCAGCTGTAAATTTCACAATAACCTTTTTTAACCAAACACATCATATACTGCAAATTCCTTTATATTCTCCTTCTGCACAGTGAATACCAGCCAAACTGTTAATAATTTAATATCACCTTTAAACATAAACAATAAAAGCTAACAGCTTGGCGTTGGCAGATGTAAAGGAATGCTGCTATAGTTGTGTTGGCCTAGCCGTTCCTCCTGACTGTCTGAACCTCAGCAGACAGTGTAGCTAACAGTTAGCAGCACAATAACTACTGATTAAGAGTATGCCTCAAAGCATCATCTTCTGAATAAAAATGCCTTCGTTGTTGTTCTTTTGCATTGGTTATCCACAGCCTATAGCATGTGAGAGCTCGAAAGTGCTGTGCTTAGCAGTTCACATCTCTTCCTACTCAGCAACTCTGCAGCTGCCTGCTCAGAAGAGAGAGAGAGAGAGAGAGAGAGAGAGTTCCACTTCCTCTGTTCCACTGTTCAGACATGCCTCAGCATCTCACCTCACTTCCTGGACAAGCAGGAAGATATCAGGTTTGGGCTGAGCTCTGGAGCAGACATAGCGACAATAATCAAATTGAATATAGTGACATCATGGAGGAAGTCATGGGTCCTTACACGGAAGCGATAGTGTTTATGGTCATTGGTGCGAAATGTGCGATTCAGGAATCGGATCTCAGAGCAGTGGTTTTCTTCTGAAGGGTCTGGAGATTGTCTGCACCTGGTGACATGCTCACAGAGTGAGCATGAATGCCGTCAGCACTCTTCCTCCTTTACCTCTTCTGTGCTCTGCTCTTTCAAGTGCCGGCTCAGAGCGGCCACAGCGTCCTTTACCGAGTGGTAGAAGATGTTCTTTACCTGAACAGGGAGGATGAACGTAAAGATGACTATCACAGAGTGCACAATGGTGATGATTACTGTTTTTCCTGCTCATGACTGTATGAAACGGTCCTCCTTATAGGCTAAACTGTTGCAAAAGATCTCTTTGACTTTTCATCACAGCATCAGTGTTCTTCCACAGAGAACCTAGCAACTATCTACATTTTTGGCTTAAGGAGACTACGAGAGGATATAATTACCCACTGTTCTGACACAAACAATGATTCTTATGTGTTTGTAAAATTACACACATGCGTCGGTTTAAAAGGTTGCACCATTTCTTTGTCATCTATTCACAGGTAGCATAGGGATGATTACATCTTTATATCACACAAGCAACTTAAACTTGCCATTTTTCATTGGCTTTGCAAGACATACACGAGTAATGTATATAAAAACCGTATTCAGACATAAATAAGAAACATAAATGAAAGAGGTGTTTACCTGTAATTTGTCCTCATAATTGATTTGGTCTTTGAGAGGGCGAAGCTCCTGGGTCAAGTAATAGGAGTTGTGAGCATGTTCAGGAGACACGAAGTCCACGTTCACCTGAATGCAACTGTGCAAATTCATCACCTGCGTAGAGGAGAAACGACATTACATTGAATGCATTAATGTTACATTGACTGTACATTGAATTACAGTTCCAGTCAAAAGTCTGGATACAACTATCATTAAAAGCAAATTTAAAGTTTCTATGATTCATTTGCTAACAGCTTTTCTGTAGGTGGTGCTGGAATCTTTTGCAAGAACTTTAGCATTTAATCTTATAGCTGGATCATCGCCTTCCTAAAAGAGAGGTCTTGAATGGCTCCTTCGTTTTTCTTGTTTAGCAACGTAGATTTAAACATGCCAACCCAGCAGACAATTGGACTAAGGATTGGATTTTTAAAAATTACACTCGAGATTGCTTCTGTTAATTTCGTTTGTACCTGCCCTCTATTTCCCAAAACATAAACTAATTACAAATTTAGATAAAGATCCCTGACCAAGATAAAGCAATTACTGATATCAAATAAATGAATACATTAAACCTTCTGTGCAGCACGTGCAAGCTCTATGCTAGGTCTAATATGTGCCTGTGTGAATCGTCTGTGCTGCGAGATTCAGATCTGGCGGCCCGCTTTCTTCGTGCATATACAAGGGGTGTACAGTATGTAAGGTAACTCAAACTGGGACTTGTGATGAAATTTCTCATGAAGGAAGGCATAAAACTAATTGACATTTACAGAAGCCTTAAAGCACAGTACGGTGATGAGCCTCTTAGCTGTAGCAAAAGTTTTAAAGGCCACATATCTGGAAGGCCACAATCCCATTCCAGGTAGCTCAGAGCCCACTGCGGTTGTTATACTGAAGATTCAGCGTATGAAATGCTCTCAGGATTATATACAAAAATTAACATATAGTTTTTCCCATAACGCTATTGTTATTCTCCACAATCAAAAGTCCAAGTTTGACTTGAATGCCTGTCTCAAGTTTAAAAAAAACACCTGTTCCCTCAATGTTTTTGTTGGATGCCACATGATCCTTGTCATGATGCAAACCTCTACGCTCGTATCTATGTGCATTTGGAAGTGCTAAAACGCATCAGGTTCACACATAAAGTTAGGGGTTTAGATTTGTTACTGGTACTTCACACAAGTGACTTCAAGATATCACTGTCCTTTCCACTGTCCTCTATGCTTGTCCTTTAATAAAGTAGGTGAGACAGTGAGAGGTAACATGACAGAGAATGTGTGGAGGACCTGGTGCAGGGCTCCAGCAGGGATAATCACAGTGTCCCCGTAGAACTGCAGCAGTGTGCGACTCTCCACACCGTGTTCCTCCAGCAGCCTCTGCCGCAGCTCTGGGCTTAGGTACCAGCTGCCTTCGCGAAGAGGGTCTGCCTCATTCTCCCATTCTGCCTCGGAGTCGGCCTCAGCGTCTGCCTCGGCACGCTCGATTGCTACCTACATACACACCCACACACACGGCCATACACAAATATATATTCAAATACTACGGATTACCCTAAGGCATATTAACTACACACACTTTGTTGCATATACACACGAAGAGGGTCACATGCATGCACACATTAACATCAAATTAGTGGTAATATCATATTCAGATGCCCACTGACTGCTTGACCTTACAGGATAAAACACAGCACTGGTTTAATGAACACGCGCTAACATACCGTTTGGAGGAATTCCTGGATCTTATGGAGATCTTTACTCAGGTAGATATGCCACAGTGCGCCTGGAATTTCATTGGGATCTCTCAGCCTGTTCTCTGCACTCTCATCCAGATTCTCTCTTTCTAACAGCTTTAAAACTCCTGAAAGATATAAACACAGAGTTACCACAGTGATACACACTACGGGTCATGAAATCCCTTTAAAAGGTGTTTATATATATATAAAATGCAGAATCAAATGATTTTTTATACTTACATGGAAATCACCATTATCTAATGTCTATGAATTTCTTTTCACTGACCAACAACAGGGAACACTTGTCAGAACGAACATCTGTATTATATCTGTATCTTGGTGGTAATGTTATGAAACTAAATACCGAATTCACATGACTCACTGCATCTGATTTTAGTGTTTTCAAACAAAATGACAGCTAATACTTTATGTAGTCTTATAGCTATTTTTGTTGTGTTTTTGGCATTGCTATGACGGTAAATACATTTCAGCCACAGGAATGTTCTAAGGTTACATTAACAATTAAGCTCTAACCTGACTTGGAGAGAGCTCCATTGCCCCTGGCAACACCTACGTACACCAGAATACTCATAGTGTCAGAGATTTCAACATGGAGATTGCTGGTTCCAAAGTCCTGATCTGGGCATGCTGTCACACCTGTGGATAAACACACACACACACACACACACACAAATGTATATATGCAGTATATAGGAATATTGGAAATACTGCTACTAAAAGCTACTAAAAATGACCCAAGCTGGATTGATAAAAGAAAGATTCAGTATGAAAGACAAGTTAAGAGAAACAGTAGGAGGTGAAGGACTTGGGGGGAATACCATGTGCGCAGCAGAGGCGAGGACCCAGGTCTGGCCGAATGAAGAATGATGGAAGGCGAGAGGCCAGGTTGAGGGCGCCATCTGGACCAGTGTATTCTGGAACTGGCAACGCCCTCATAACATCCTCATACCTAGGAAAGACAATGCTGTTTTATTAACCAAAGGCATGTATTCTCCTCTGCCTCTGGATACCTGCAGCAGTACCTTGGTTTAACATAAACTACGCTGTGAAAATGTTATTATTTCATCACAAATGATGCAGGTAAAACCGTTACATTATTATTTTGTTAAGAATCAGATTACCTGAGAACTCATTTTGAAAATGTCACAGAAGGTTAGACTGTACAATAGTGAGCGTACACTTGAGCTTTGTATAAAGGTGTATATTAAAATATGTTCAAGTTCTTTCCAAGTTAATTCGAGTTTATTCAAATTCTGAAAGCAGATTTTGGATGCAGTGGGTAAGCTGGGAAAATGCATGCTAACCTGGATGGCATGAGTGCCAG
Organism: Clarias macrocephalus; assembly: GCA_011419295.1. Taxonomy (NCBI): domain Eukaryota; kingdom Metazoa; phylum Chordata; class Actinopteri; order Siluriformes; family Clariidae; genus Clarias; species Clarias macrocephalus. The sequence continues at coordinate 47,131 of JAAGKR010002502.1, read as the reverse complement.
GAACTCCTCCCCTGAAGGCCAGTCCTTTAGTCTGTATACTGCAGGGTCACCTTTAGCAGATTTAGCTCTCTCTGATGGAAAAAAAAATATATATATATAATAATATGAAATAAAATAAAATGATAACACTAACTGTAGTAGCATCACTCATGATGGTTCTGGACGACCCTTTGCTCTGCGTGCTTCATTGTTTTCCCTGCTGTTAAACATCTGATCCAAATAACCAGCTAATTAACACCACAGTGCAACTTAAACCACACCAGGCCCCATTTAGACTGCTTAAAAGCCAGAGATTTCATTTATGTATATATCTATACGTACGTACTGTATAGGCTAGGAAACACTTGGTAAGATATCCCTGCACAACACTTACTTGACACATCCTCGAATCCATCCCAGAATTCCTTGACGCAGGTGTTTATGATGCTCCCATCACGGCAGTTGTAGAAATCGCTGTGGAGTGCCGCAAATTCCCTACTAAAGTGCTCTGGCTTCCACAGGCCGGCATTCAGACTCTTGTGCAAGCCGGAGACCAGCACCGGCTGTGAGGAAACAACAAAATTAAAATCAATCCACACCTGACACTAAACAGTGTGTTATTGAGGCATTGTGTTCAGAAGTCGTGACTCCACTGAGTATTCCACTTAGGCTAATTTTGTTTAAAAAGATGATATGCTCTCTGTCCTGAAATCACAAGCTTTGCCTTGTCTCTCTAACCGGGAACGGTTATAGCACAAACTGTGCTCAGAAACACAAACCTGCTCTTGAGTCCAGTTCTCTTTGAACAATCTTTGGTTGCCTAGGTGATGGTGATCTTTAAGCCAAAGCAACCGGTGGCTGCCTATCCAATCATGCGGAACACTGGAATGCAGGTCGGCCAATGGGATTCGAATAGGCTTCACCTCCTCCAGCTCCTCCTCCTCCTCCTGTGTCAGCAAATCCTGGTTTAAACCAAGTTTGGTCATCTTTGAGGCGGGAATTTTATTCTCCACTACAGAGGCAATAATGTCATCCAGGAGGTTGGGCATACGAGCTTTCATAGCGGTCTAAAGCATAAGGTACAAACAAAGTAAGCTATGTAATTATTTAAAAAAGATTATAACAATACAGAAATGTGAGGCAGTGGCAAGGAGTGACCTGATCAGTGTTGCTATAAACTGGTGCAAAGGCTATTCCAGGCCCAGTGGATGCCAGCCGTAGTTTTCCAGCTGTGGATGTCAGGAGGTCACGCAATGTGGATCCCTGCTCTGGGCTGCCTGACTTCCTGCCCAGAATCTCCATATTTTCGCACTCCACTTTGCCTGAGGTACACAAAAAAGTACATCAACACACATATAGAGATTTGCAAAAACACCCTTTATTTCATTTTATTTTGCTTCCAAAGAGCCAAAACTTCAAATTTTTTCAATCTAATCTTGAGGAACAGTTCTCCAGGCTTCCTGAAGGACTTTTTGCCTCGCATTTTCAAGCTTTTTGTTCTCACAGTGACCTGGAGTATGAATCATTCACACATAAAAAAACATTTAACTTAAGGCATAAACTAATGAGAAACCGGTGCAGATGAGGACAGAAGATCAGGCCAATGATTATTATACTGGTGATGATGAATGCTGAGTGGAGGGAACAGACGAGAGGGGAAATGAGGTTGCCGCTGAGGGTGATACATAAACAATCGATTTGTAATTTGTACTTTTAGGGACTTTGCAGTCTTTCGCAGTAACATATTTGTTCCCATTTCTTTAATTTAATCTACATCATTTAATTTAATATGAAGTAATGAGGGGTGGCTCATTGCACAGTACTGTAATGTATAATGTCATGTCTTTTGAGACACTATACAATTAATATGTGACATATTTTATTCTTCCTAAGCCTCATATTATGTATTATGATATATTTATGTAGCCTGGAGCATAGAAGGTCTTTCAAAACACCAGGAGGCTCTGGCTATTTACAGACTGTTTATCAAACAAGGTGCAGGATATTATAAGGTGCAAGAAGCGATAGATGAAACCACGGGTTTTCTTGCTGTCTGTGCACATGATATAGCGCATTAGGTGAAATGAGGATATGGCAGCTTTTAGCGTCACCTAACCTGAGAAAAAAAAAATGCTTTGATGCTTTTTAACGAATTAAAAGGAAACATGCATATTGAGCAGGCTACATTAGGAAAATTAACAAAAATACAAAATGGTCCAAGCTGTGGCATTTATAAAAGAACAGCATGGTTAAACTAATAGCTTTGCTACTTCTACTTTTCTTCTTCTCATAGCACCCAAGTCAAAAAGATCCTGACAAACCCCATGCCCAAAAGTTTACGATATCTGATCATCACAAAGTTGTTACAAAGTCTAGGGCGGCTCACGGGTCCTGTAACGTTATATTTTCCCTTATTGGAACTACTGAGGAGGATTACAGTAGGATTACAATTGTATTATCTCAATGTGCATGGGTGTGATGGTCAGATGGCTACAAACCTTTGGCCGTATAATGTACGTGATACATTACATACTCTGCACAGTCACTGCAGGGGTGTTTGGCCTATTTAGAGGTTTGTTTTTCTGAAATGCTTATCACCTCGCTCTCTCTTTCTCTGAAGTAAAGAGGAAGAGACTTTTTTTTTTCAACCTTCTGTAGGCTTGAGACGCCTGTTGAGAATAGAGAATAAACAAGTTCTTACTCACCTCTTCTCTCTGTGGAGATCTTGTGTGCAGTCTTCATTGTGCTCTTCTGCTGATTTTGCTGCTGGCTTTTCACCTCGCACTGCGTTCTCCCAGAAAGCTGACATCACAACACAATCATCTGACTTTTTTCAGCATAAACAAAATGCTGTACTGAACAGTGAAGGTAAAATCCAAACCTGAATGCATTGTAAAGTAAAAGCAAGGCCATACAGCACATGGCATGAATCAATAATGTACAAGGGGGCTCAGTGAAAAGAGGTTACCTGCAAGAGGCCGTTGGTGATGGTGGATCTAGAGAGGAAGGCACTGCTGCCGAAGCAAGAGCACTGAGAGGGAATGCCGTATTCTCTCCTTATAGAGTGCATGGCACTCTGCAGGTCTGCTAACACTGTAGGTCATACAGAATCATTTTAATATCGGCCTGACATCTTAATCAATATGACGGACAAGAAGCTTACTACGGGTCAGACTACGGTATGTGCGAAGACCCAGGCAGATGCAGCAGATCCGCACATCACTCACCTCTTTCTGGTACAATCTGAGTAGGCATGAGATTCTTCAGGTCATGGGGCTGATTTTTCACACACCTTACCCAGGCATACAGTTCTTTATCTGAGAATGCAAGAATATAGAATACACACGGGTGTCATCACACAGGAAATGAGACAAACTTACAAATAAGTGTCACAGAAGTGTATTTCTAACCTTTGGCACTCTTTTTCTCACGGGCTTTGTAGCAGTCCATGCACACCACAAAGCCACACTTGTGACAGGCCCAGTGCATATTAAACAGAGTAGCTTCACATGCATCACACATCTCTCTCACACCTCTCACCGCTCGCTTCCACATCACCTGGGCTACACACACACACAAGGTTAAAACGCTCATCTTAGCAAAATGAGGGAGAACAATGCTGAGCTATTATTATTTGTTCATATAATTTATTACTCAAATCGATTTGTTGCATCGTATGCTTAAATGTACTAAACATATGTGTTGATGCACAAAGACGCACTCACTGTCTTTTTTGACCCATGTGACAGCAGTGCTTTCTGTCTTGACAAGCTGGCAAAACTTGTCTCCTATGAGTGTCAGAATGTATTTGGCTGTGTCCAGCTCCATCTCCCTGTGCCCGTCTTCGTCTTCGTCCTCAAAACCTGCCATCCACACACGCACTGCTTCTTCATCAGTGTCCTCGACAACTGAGAAGCCGTCCACGCGCACTACTCCGTTCTTGCTGTACGAGAGTCTATGGCAGGGGAAAAGGGCAGAGGTAGCAGATACCATGATCAGAGAATGATATATCTTGGTGGTAATAAAAGTTTGCTTCCTGGCTTGATGAACAACTAAATAAAATGCAGCCTGAGAGTGCTGATCCTGTTGAATTCGGCACTCTGTGGCCAAGTGATGCTGAATAAGAAAGAGGCTGCCAGCGTGTATTCCTGAACCAAGCAATTTTAGATAGGCTCTCAGGAGCTGTTTTACAGACAGTGATTAAGTTTCGCTGTTGACTTAAAGGCACTTTGAACTGGATTTATAAACTTATGTTTCCATTAAAATCAGCTAGAGTTCCTAATTAAACAATAATAAATAATAAAACTGTTTTAACCGTACTTCAGCAGTTTTTGCAATTGTACATTTGCAAATTTAGTCCATTATCAGGCTCACCTCCAGCCTGTGTGTGTGTGTGTGTACAGTATGTGTGGAATTTGCATGTTCTCCCTGTGCCTAATGGGTTTTCTCTGAGTATTTCAGCTCCCCCACACAGTCCAAAGACATATACTGTATAGGCTGATTGATATTTCCAAGTGTGTTTGAGTTTCGCAATGGATTGGAACCCCATTCAGGGTGTACTCCACTTTCTGTCCTTAGTTCCTTGGGATAGACTCAACGCACCCTTAAACCCTACAGGATAATCGGAATAGAGAATGGATGGATTAATGGAGCAATATCATCCATTAATCTGATGTTAATCCAACCAGGGCTACGTTAATCAGGCTCAAAGAACACCAGTTGCATACACACAGTAGCTAGTGTTTTATTACACCCCTTTAACTGACAGGCGGGGTAAAAATCACCTAGATAATGTACAGTATGTCATGAGGAGAACTCCCAGAAGATGCATGACTCCAAGAGTAAAAAGAAGGAAAAAACGTCTTGCAGACTGGCAGGTTAAGATAAAGCCTCCAGCCTGCTTCTAGACCAAGGTGATGATGGCTTTTACCCAGTGGGCAAGTCTCTGATTAGACGACAGAGCCTCTTGGTTTTCCTCTGTGACAGACAAACAATTGATACGAGGAACTGATGACCGGTGTTCATTCTAAGGGACAACACAGGGCACACGCTTGACATAGCATTGGCCAGTGTTCTGCTTTGCCAGTGTTTGCCTTCATGGAAACACTGCTGATCAATGTCTGCAGACTACTGCATCTGTTTCAGTGCTAGCACCAGAACGGCTAACTTACTGCTGGTGCATGCCATGCATAACACAAAAATTCTAAACCCTTATTATATCACCTGAGTGCCTAAGTTAACTGCTTGAGCAATGCACACAATGCACATACAGATTTACCTAATGAGAGCAGTGATGCAATCATGCAGTATGACTTTATTAATTACTTGCCTAACCAATATCACCATGTGTTATGGTGGGGTAGAGCCACTTAAACATGCTATAAATAAGTAGCCACAAATCCGTTAATCACCTAGACAGAAGGAAACATTACACACAAAAAAAAAACTATGGGGGTAATTGACAGAGAAAGAACTGATCAGCAGGAAGAATGAGAAATGAAATGGAGGGAAAAATGACTCCCACTCGTTATTCTGTTTTAGCAATCTGGATAACATGGCAAGCTCAGGAATAAACAGCATGCTGAAGAGTATATGAATGCTAGAAGAGAGAGAGAGAGAGAGACAGAGAGCGTAGAGCTACTGACCCCCACAAAACAATGAAAACTCAATGCTAGCAGGTGCCAGTTGCTAATGTTCCCCTGGATAAGTACTATGATTTAAGAGAATCCCCATAATCAGCCATCTCACTCCCACTGGACGCTTACCTGCGGAAGTAGTAGAAGCGACAGAAGACGGGTGAAAGGACAGGCTCCTGTGCCTTGCGTGAGCGGTCCAATCGGCACTCCCGACATTTCTGAACGTTAGCTCCGATCTCGGCACAGGAGTCATCCTGCAAGAAGGCCTCACCGCTCTGCTTCAGCTTCCTTACCTTTCTCCAGTCCTTTAGCACAGAACGAGGAATGCCGTCTAAAGAAAAAGAAAAAAGAAAAAAAAAAAACAGCCTCGATCAGCTCATCCATGATTATTCAAGCAACCACAGAATACAAACACTGGAATTACTTCCGCCATCTGTCTCTATAGTCACTATAGTCAAGGACTACCTTTTTTTATTATCTTTCACAGGTTACACCACTGAACAGCAAACGACACTGGTACATCTAAATGTATTAAAGCAAAGCTGCTGATTGCTGAGAAATGATAAGGTCTTTTTAACAGAAAAAAAATGATCACAGCTGTGATCTGTCTGCTCCTTTTATTGAATATATTTCTCAGTGTGACTGTATCTCTACTGGATACATCCCAATCTCAGTGGCTGAAATGCTTCCAAAAACAGCCTAAATCGATTTAAAACCTGCTTAAATCCATTTATGCAGCACTGTACGAGATAGCTGCAGTATGGGCACAGCTAGTCAAATTTATAGGCAATAAAAATAACCTCGACATTCATTCAACTGAAACTCCAAAATCTGTTGAAAAAAATACATACCCTCACACATCACACAGAAAATGGAAATGAAAGACACTTACTGCCATGCAGCCTGTGCTGAGATTTCTCTATGGTGGTCTGGATTGTGCCGTTAAGTTTCCACTCATCCTCTTCTCCTCCTTCCTCTTCATGCTTTCTCTGACTCTCGCCTTTCTGTTTTTTCAAATCATTCTGCTTCTTTCGAAATGAGGGTTTGGCCCGACGTATGCTCCCTGGGTCAGATTTTTGACATTCGCTCTCATTGCTCGAGTCTCCTCCACTCTCACTTTCAAAGGTGGACTGAAAGGTCCGTTTCTCCCCGTGTTTATTATTCTCCATCCTTATGTCCGCTGGGATCGGCTTCCTCATATTAATGCATAGCTTCTTGTTCTGAAAATTAGGCTTCTTACCATGCAGGCTGCCATTTCTATCAATGGTGGGTTTTACATCTTCTAAAGTAACTTTATTATTCCCAGTCAGAGGTGTTTTTTTAACCTCTGTGTTGCACTTCACATTGCTTCCATTCGGCTTCCTGTCTTCAACTAGGCATTTCCTGTCAAGATTTTTAGATTTCCTATTATCCAGAAAAAGATCATTGGCCTCCTGTGCTGGCCATTTATCCTCCAGCCCGTTCATCTCCTGTTTGATTGGAAGTGAGTTAGTGGTTGTGGTGGTGAGAGTGGTACTGCCCCCTGCTGTCTCTGAGGTGATACTACCCCTGTCTTGTTCAGAGTGACGAGTAAGCCAAGCTTTTTTGAGTTTGTGGTAATTGTTTTGACCAGACTTGGCAGATTGGTTAGTATGAAGTGAAGGAGACAGTGGCTGAACTTTTGCCACTGAGCCTGGTTTGCTGGCTACAACCCCAGTGACCTCAGGGACTAACCTGGGGTATTTGGATGGGCTAGGATTGAATACAGAATCTTTATCTTGCTCCAGAGAGTGTGCAGTGCATTTGTTATGCAGGGTGTGTGTAGTGCATGTGTATCTGCTCTTGGTAGCGTTCAAAGTGTCTGTAGTGTGCAGGGGTTGGACGACATGGAAACTTTGTCTCGGTTCTGAAGCAGCTAGTCCAGCTCTACGTTTCTTTACATGGGGGATGTCTCTAGGGGGGCAACAGGAGAGATTCACCTTTGGCTGAACTACCCTACTAATTTCTCCCTTCTCTTTTTCACATTGCTCGGATACCAAGTCTATGCTTGAGTGTGGTGTATCGATATTTACAGAGTATTTCACCCCGCGATTTGCAGGTGCATTTATATTTTTAGTCATGTTCAAAGGTGTGTTACTGTCCTGTTTTAAAGCAGCCATGTTAACAGGATGCACCGTGTCCACAGGGGTCCACAGGATGCCCCTCTTACACTGACCATTGCTGTCTTTCGAGTGCGTGCTTGGCAAATTTTCTAATTTTCGCACATGTTCACATTGAACTTGGGAAAGTGACCTTTCAGTGATGGTGTGATTCACTGACGTGTGCATGTAGCAAGAAGAGCGAACAATAACGGAAGCAGTGGCAGCCTGTGTGTTCAACAATCCTCCATTGGTTGTGTGACCCCCTACCACTCTCTCTCGGCTGTGTAAAACTCCGCCCCTCTGCAACTCATAGCCCTTGTTTGTGAGGGATAATGGCTCAGGACCTGCCCTCTTTCCAGCGACTGCTCCGTGTCTGAGCTCGGGAGTCAGTGTGGGCGGTCTGTGTTGATTCTGACCCTTTCCGGATAAGCTCATTGGCTGGATGGGTGTCAAGGTAGGTGGTGACATCCTACCTTGCCTGGACTCTCTAGATGTCACAATGGGTAAAGCTGGGGGGTGAAAAATGGGGGCCCTGTGCAGTGAGGGTGCAATGCGAGAGGAAGAAGACGATGAAGAGACAGAAATGAGAGAAGCAGGGGAGACTTTCCTCTCCATGCTACTTATGTCCTTTGCATCAAGTGAGATAGCTTTTGATATGAGCTGCTCTGTAATCTTGCCTAGGAGACCTTCCTCTTTCTCAGGATTCCGCTTGACGAGGGGAGGAGGTCTAGCCTTGACTGTGCTCTGTGGACTACTGGAAGTGTGGACAGAGGCAGCAGTGTTTGAAGAACTCAGTCTCTCATACAGTTCTTTGCTAGGTGGAGCTCTACGTGCAGATGCCTTGTTATCCACACTGCTAGCTGCAGGGGTGTAGTAGCTACTCTGGGTGAGTGTCGGCGAAGGCTGGGCTGATTGCAACCTGGGAGGCACGCTATGTCTGAACATGTGCATCTCTCGCTCATGCTGTCGCTCCTTCTCTCTCTCTTTGAAATGTAGTGAAGAAGTGGGGCTTTTAGGATAGGGTTCTCTGTCTGAGCCGAGTTTGGCTGTGAATGGTGCTACTTCGATGCTCTCCTGCAAAATACGCCGGCTTTCCTCCTGGTAACAGCTGGTGTGGTCGCCTGTGAGGTCGTACACCAACTGAGGCTGTTTGGAGTGAGCAGAAGGTGACTCTGTGACTGTGGAGTGGGATGTGTGTCCACTCTTGCTGACTACTGCCCTCACACGCTCCTGTTCTGCCTTCAGTGGCATATGGATCGAGATTTGGGTCTCTACAAACCCTCTCCTCTCTGGTTCCCTAGAAACAGGACAAGTAGCCAGAAATGTGTGAAAACAAAAGCACTTAACACTGTTGTGTTTTAGCTCACTTATGATTCCGCCTGAACTGGTAAGTCATATCTGATGTTCCAGGCCTGATTAGTATTTTTGTTAGAGTAACATGTGTAGTGGAATGTAGCAGTGGGTACTCACTCTGTGCTCTTAGAGGTCGGGGTGTTGGGCTGGGCACTCCTGGATGGTCTCTGGGGTTCAGCGCTCGAGGGCGGTACAGGCAGTGGAGGTCGCAAAGCCTGACTTTCTGTACTGGTTACAGGAGAGGTCTGAGGGACCCAGGGGCTTGGTGTGTTCTGTAAACACACACAAATACAAACATGAATAATATGTTTACATATAAAATATTGATAGAAAGTCTGGAAGTTTAAGAACTGCCTATTCGATCTGAGATGGCAAATGACTATTAAGCTGAAACTATTTAGAGAATAAATCAGGTCTTATATGTGCCAGTTCCTACAGTGACATGTGGATAAAGAAACGCAAATGTATTAATTTTTTTGTTCTACAGAATAAACATACAAAAACTCCTTCAATCCATCATAGATGAATAATCTGGTTCTAGCTACAGGGATTTCACTTTTTATAAAATATATTTTCCACATTTTGTGATACTGCCTTGTGTTATCTCCCTTAGAAATTGCACACAATTACAACAAGCTAGAGCAACATCCTAAGAACAACACCTAGGCAATATTTGGAAGTGAAAATAAAGACATCTAACCATACTGGTATGTCCTAATAATAGAATTATAAGGAGTGATACAATATTGTGCTGACAGATTTATGATAAAAAGGGTACAAAGCATACCTTTGTACCATGTTTTTTTTTGGTATTTTTCCCCAATTTTCTGCCTAATTTTAGTCATGTCCAATCCTCCCCGTCACTAGGGGGCTCCCACATTAAGGCTACTCCGAAGACCATCACGTGTTTCCTCCGAACCATGTAACGCCAGCTGACCGCCTCTTTTCGAACTGCTCGCTCACGCACCGTTGGGGGCGGCGTAACACACTCAGAGGACAGCGCTATCCGCTCCTTCCGCTTACATGAGCTCACAGACGCCCCTCATTGGCTGAAGAGCCGTGATTAATGTGGGAGCACTAAGTACCTCTCATCACTCCCCTCTGAGAGAGCTCGGCCAATCAGCTCTCTCTAGACCTCCGGCTGCGAGAGGTTACAGCATCACCCGGGGATCGAGCTCGTGATCTCCGGATGATAGGGTGAGCGCTTTACCACTGCGCCACTCGGAGGCCCCTTTGTACCATGTTTTTGAACAATAACCTGTTCAATTTCTGTACACATGTCTGACCCTAATCATTGAAATCTACCCTGCTCATTCATACTATTTAGACATACTCTTCTGCACAGTAGTAAATGGTCTTGAATGAACCCTTACCCTCCTCAGGCTAGCCTCAGACAAGCCTGCCGTCTCTGGGGGTGTCCACTTAGACCCTGGTATTCCCAGACCGTAGCTATGCACCCCATTAGGAAAAGGGGGCCAGAGGACTGGGTACAGGCCCATCGGTGCAAGGGAAGCAGTTCCCGGGCCCTGTCCTAGAAGAGATGGGGTTGCCTGCAGGGTCAACGGGTGGTGGGGAAGACCCAGAGGGCCCAGCCGAGCATGTCCAGCCAACAGTGCTGAGGATGGAGGCAAACCAGGAAGGAGAGCTGGAAGCAGATGAGGGTGGGGAATGGATGGGTGAGTAGAGCACAATGGAGACTGGGAAGGGAGGGGAAGTTGTGAAAGGTGTGCAGCAGGACTTATGATCTTGGTGTGGGAGGTGGTGCATGTAAGGCTTGGGGAGCTGGAGGACGGGGATGGACTCTTCAGATGGTGTTTCGAATGGAGGTTGGGTGGGGTGTGTGAAGGTTGGACATAGGTAGAGAGGCTCTCCAGTTCCCTCCTCACAAGTGCTGGGTCTCTATAGACCGTGAAAGGCTCATTTCTGTCAATGATCAGTGGGCTCTTTGTTGCTTTATCTGGAATATGTATATGATTACTGAGAATATTCTGAGGAGGGGTCCTTGATTGAGACTGTGTGTCTGTTGAGTTAGGAGAGGGGGCATTATGTTGATGAAGCGTTGATGTAGGGGTCACTTTGAAACCATGAGTGCTTGTAAAGCCACTGATAACTTTATCTGTACTGACTTTTGAGGGTAAGCTGTTCTGTTCGATTTTGACAGCTTGAGGGGAGGCATTGCACTTCAGCCCGGTAGCCTCTGTAACCTCTGGTGGTTTGGGAATCACCTCAAGAGAGGAGCAAGGACTTAGGCCTATAGTGGACTTGTAGCTTCTGACTTCTGAGACCGGAGCTGCATCAATTCTTGGACTAGCAGCTCCAGGTGCCTGACTTGATTTAACAGCATCCATTTTTGTGTTGCAAAGCATAGTGGGAGAGTGAGTTAAAACTACTCTCTGGTCTTCTTCCCTTACTTCTGCTGAGTCACAACTGGGTGTAATGACCTCCGGGGGTGTCAACCTGGACGTCTCAACCACTGGTGTAATCTCCCCAACGCCCTCGCACTCTGGTGGCGATGTGTGTAATAACACACATGCAGGCTCCATGGAAACCAGCTGGTCATTCTCTTGGGATGCTAGAAGGGCAGATACAGCTTCACAGTCCTCTTGTGATGTAACTTCATTCTGGTCCTCCTTCCCTTCATCTCCCTGTTGCACTTCTACTTTATCACGATCCAGGCTCATGGTGCACTGTAGTGTATTAGCTGTTTGGTACACGCCATTGCAGGGTGTGTTGGTTAAATGACCCTGCAAGGGCATGACATTCCCTATTCTCTGGCTTTCAATGTCTGCTAACAGGTTAGAAGAAGGTTCTATGTTTTTTGGGGACAAGCGAGCCTTCAGGTCATGTCCTAAATGTGCTCCAGGACTGCTGACTGTTATGCAGTCAGCTGAGTTCTTTGAAGATTTTCTCTGTAGGCTTTTTGAGTCCAAATTGCTGCCCTCCGAATCACTGCAGTCTGACTGGTCAGAGCCACTGTTACCCTTCGGCCTCTTTAGCCCAGCACTCCTACTGTGCTTTTCGTCCTGCTCTTCCTCGCCCCCTGCTTTCCTCCTCTTCCTCTCGCTATGGTTGATCCTACTCTTTGAAGAATCTAGAAATAAGCAGAAGTAGTTAAAGCAATAATACGAGAAGTAACGGCTATCCAGATGACTCTATAGGAAGTAGTATATTTCAAGCAGCAAACACTGATGGCTGGATGAGAATGTCCTCTCCCTACAGAGGAGGGTAATGTAATAAATCTAAATGCTGCTAAATGGAATTCAAACACAGTGAGGGAGCTGTTAATATCAGGTTAATGTATTGCTGCTGCACCTCACCTGCTCGTGCTTCATCAGCTTCACTCTCCTCCCTCATCCCGTTTGTGTCGTCCTCTGTCAGAGTGCAGTTGGAGTTCTCGCTGCACAGCCCTGGCTGTTTTCGCTGCACTGGCCCAGAGCTACACACCTGCAGGAGAGAGGGGGAAGGAGGAGGAGGGATAAGTGTGTGCATAAGCGCGCGTGTGTGTTTATAGTATAGTCAATAAATCATAAGCGGTGTGTATGTGTGTGTGTGCGCGCATGTGTATATCAGCGTGTGTAAGTTATAAAGTGTCGGATTACTTACTGTATTTGTGTGTGCGTGTGCGTGCGCGCGTGTGCGTGTGTGAGAAAGAGATCAAATACCTGATCTGTATCTGTAGTGTTTCTAGACTGGTTTCCTGCATTCTAAAGAAAGATTAAAAGGCAGCAAGAAAACCCCAGTGAACACAATAAATTCTCACAACAGAAAAACAAAAAAAAAAAAAAAGGAAGAAATCATGAAAGTATTTTAGTCACCAAGGTGATCCTGCTGATCTTGTTAGTGTGAGGTGTACAATTTGCTGCAGCATTTTCTTCCACTAATAACAACTGGCTAATGTCATCTAGAACCAGCACATGTACAAGGGCTGGGTCCACACTCAGAGGCTCTGCTACCTATGGAGGACAGGATCACACACACACACACACACACACACACACACCACACACACACACACACACACACACACACACACACACACACACACACACACACACACACACACACACACAGAAACACTCACTTCACCATACATAAACTGCAACCGGACGATCTACCACAGGAAACAGCATGTAAGATGTTTTCTCACCTGGTCGGTCAGGACTGTCATGGTTCTGCTGGTGTGATCATGGTGGCTGACGATACCATGGAGCCACTGAGGTTTGGAATCGGGTCTGAACACCTTCACCCTGAGGCCCTTCACACTACCGTGTCCTGTATAACACATAGAAGAGCTGTCGGACTCCGAGCTCTTCTCGGTCACACCGTAACAAGCAAGCAGGCTGACTTTGGTTACTTTCCCTGCCAGGGGACCAAGAGCAAAAGAAATTCCTACGGCCACATCAGACATCACATCCTAATTAGTAGGGATAGGGATCCCTAGTCATCACCTGATACGATATTACATATCACAATACCTCGGTGATGATTAAGTATCGTGATGAGTATCACAAATTTATAAATATCCCAATTCCATATTATATTTGCCCCTGATTTTGTTACAAATTTAAACCTTACAAAAAGGTTAACGATTAATTGAATACAGCCCGTTCATATAACATTAGTTCTCATTTTAAAAGGGCAACAATACAATTTACTTAAATACAAAAGATAAAAATTTTACTTAAAATTAAATCAAGCAAAAAAATGAAATTTTTACTGAGCAGCTCATATTTCAATATCCCCATAATTATTATTTCTAAAAACCCCACAAATAATTCACAAACAGTCCAGAGTGTACGACCTGTAGGATTATAAAGAAACTGTGACGTTTTCCACCTCAAATGCCTCCAAAGTCTCAAAACTCTACTTAACAGTGAGCAAGCGGGCGGGTGGGTGTGGCTTCTAACGGAGGAGCGCAGGGCTTCTATCGCATTCTAATGATTTTCTACTAAATTTACGCTCGCTGTGTTTTGAGACTGGTGTAAACATGTGTAACGGTGGATGAGAGACTAGTTCGGTCACAGAGTCTGAAGAAAAAGGCAGATGGGAGGCTTTTAGTGCACGCCAATTTTTATAAGGTAACGCCATAAAAATGAGCTTCTGTTGCGCCACTCGGTACAGAATCGGTTATGTCAGATTATAATGTGATGAATTATATCTGACTATTTTAATGATACTAAATGTTTTATATTTTATTTTGGAATGAGTCAGCACTCATTCCAAAATAAAATATAAAACATTTAGTATCATTAAAATAGTCAGATATAATTCATCACATTATAATTTGGCCTGCTATTTTAAATGATGTCATATCCAACTAACAAAACTCTGCAATATTTAACAGCCTTGTGACATAATGTTCCCATCAGGTATGGCAGAAAATCCACTCTGTTTGGTCGGCAACATCAATGCTACCAAGTGCTGGGTGAAATGCAAATCAAACCTAGCAAGCTTCTCTATTGTAGCTATTGTTTCCTGGCACTGTTTGGCAAAGAATTTCATCATCTTACAGCCTCCAGGAATGTGCTCCGATATGCACAAGTACCATTCTGCCATGGGAAATGAAAACACCCAGGAATAAGATTAGTAACCATGATGTGTCACAGATCTGTGGAAAAGTGGCAATTTAAAAAAAAAAACAAACAAAAAAAAACAATCTGTCTAACAATATGCTGAACAACAGAACTCAATGTTGAAGGTGTAGTGAATGTTCTGCAGGAAAGTGAATAAGAAACTATCGATCTAGAAAGAAATAATAACAATAATAATAAAGAAAAAATTCAAAGAAACAAAATACACACTTGATAGACAGGGCTGACGATCAGCTTTGTAATAAACTAACGGCGACTTAACGTGAATAAGAAAACTCAACCGAAAGCCTGACACCACATTCCTGGGGTTTTGTCAGATGAGGGATATGAAGAGACGTCCTTATTTTCCAGCAACAGGAGAAAGTGGAATAGATTACCTAGCTGAAGAATGTGCTGGAGCTTACGGTGTCTGAGCCAAGCCTGGAGCTGCTCATGGCTCGAATGATCTTCTCTATTCAGCAGCGAGCTCCCGCCGTCCACTTCCCCCTGTGCGCGCACACACATACACACACACACACTAGTTAGCACAAGAGTGTGGTTCCTATAGGCCAGGGACTAATTAAGAGAGCAACAGGCATATAAAAGACTATAAAGATGGGAGGAAGGGAAAAAGAAATAGAGAGACTGGTGGAAGGAGATATACATATATACACATTTTATGGACACACACACGCGCGCACACACGCGCACACACACACAGAGAAGAAAGATTTATTAGAGAAGCGTGTTAGACAGACAAGCAAACACAGACACACATGGTATTTTTCATCCAGACAGAGACACACCCCCTCTCTTTGTACACACAGACACACACACACAGACACACACACACACACTTGAGTGCTTCAGGTTATGTAAGACAAGCTGGAGTATGTGTACCCTGGATTCCTTATTTAAAACAGAATCTCTCACACACACACAAACACAAACACACAGAGAGAGAGAGAGAGAGAGAGAGAGAGAGAGAGAGAGAGAGAGAGAGAGAGAGAACGTTAAAAAATGACTAATATCCAGATTATCACACACATTACGCCTACTTTCACACTCATCCACACTAAATAAACAAAGCATTTCTCATATCACCTTCGACATATCAAATAACTTTCCCTTATATCAGTGAACTCTCTCCCTCCTTCATTTCCTCCTTCCATCTTCATCTCTCTCTGCACGTCTGTTTCTCTGCCCCCTCCCCCTCTTGCCAACAAAACACACACACACACACACACACACACACACACAGGATTAAGGTTGATCCCTCTCACTTGGAAAGGTCACGTCTGAGCTAGGTCTTAACACTATTAGCTGTGCAGAGAGTGTAAAATGTGTGTGACGACACAGAGACGCACAGTGCCGTCTTGGTCCGAGTAGTCCCCGCCGTCCATCAGACTTCTCCCTTCCTATGGTTTCTGTTCCTAGACAACTCTGATTCAGAGATGTCCATGTGATTTCATGGACAGTAGCGATTCTGAATGCTGCACGACTGACCTCGTCTTCACCCTACACACACCACATTCTCCCAGTCCATCTCTCTCACTCTCCATGTATACTCGTACACGTTAACTCGTGTGTGTGTGTGTGTGTGTGTGTGTGTGTGTGTGTGTGTGTGTGTGCAGGCAAAACGATCCTCCCATGGATCACAGAACCATGACCGAACGCATTACCTTGTCAAACACTAATAATGATAACGCAGGTCTAACACGTGATAGTCTGTCCTTACACTCTGGACTAGACAAGGCACTGGTGGTATTCAGATTATTTATATTTTTATCACTATTAATAACAATAATAATAATCATCATCATCATGCAGAGAGTCATGATGCTGTATATGCAGAAATTGCATATTAAAGAAAATGCATGTATAGAAAGCATTTTGAAAAGAAATCAAGAATCAAGTTCCCTTCCTAACATAAATACACACACGCTGCAGGAATGAACGCACGACCCCGCTGAAACAGATACCAATTACTGGTTTGATTTCATCATCCTAATGATCGCTATGAAACTGTTAATTAATCATTACTGCTGATCAGTGCATTTCTATTATGAGCTAATTATTTCATTTTCGATGCCGTAACAATAGCACAGCTCGGAGTGCTGGCTGATATCCAACACCGGCGTACCCTGCAGTGACCAAGCATCCTCGCTAAACATGCAGCTCTATCTGGGAATTCTAATTCCACTCTATCATGAACGGGGGTGAGATCTTAGAGCGAGGGGGAGGCTGCGTAATGTGATGCGTGAATCACCACTACAATCATCCGTGCCATGAAATACGCCAGTACGCTGATTCGGGAAAATTCTCCCGAGTCGGATCATATCGGACGTTTTTAGTCTGACGGAGATGATCGGCATCCCTAAATTCACCAGGGATATACAGCTGTAGCAGAATTTCCTAAGAACCTTTTCAGCGAGAAGGGGACAGAGAGAGAGAGATCCCGGCGAAGGCGTCTCGGAGCCCACCGTGGTCGTTCATGTTAATATCCAGTGAGTAGACCGCTTTATTCTTGAAAATCTTGCGGAAGAGTCGCATCTATCTGTGGGAACTGTACACGATCATTCACCAGCACCACTTGCACATTACAAAAACACAGCTGGGAGTTATTGCCACATCCCTGTACAGTCCTGACCTCCTTCCAGATGTTTGGAGTTCCTGGGAGGCCAGCATGAGATATGTGAAGCTTAAGATTCAATGATTTGTCACGTAAACCTTACAAGCACGGTGAAATGATTTAGTTAGGAAGCCAGGATCAGCCAAGCTCGGGGTCAGCCAGGAATACAGCGGCCCTGGAGCAAACCGGGTTGAGGGACTGCTCAAGGGCTCAACAGTGCGGTGCTGGGGTTTGAACCCTCGACCTTCCCATCAGCAACCTAGTGCCATAACCGTTCGAACCACCACTGCTTCTGGAGTATTGAGAAAACTTTCCAAACACAATCAAAAGTCCAGATTTAGACTCGAACACCCCTGAGAAAAACATGCTTTAACATATGCACATACAAATGCGCAAAACAAACAAGCATGCCGCCTCACACACACACACACACACACACACACACACACACACACACACACACACACTGGCGCTAAACGAAATGCATTAAGCGCGCGACTGTTGTGATTAACTGACTGCGGAGGCCAGAATCGTGATGTCGATTAATAAGTGATTAACTGACTGACCCTTCGAGAAAAGCACCTGAAATTAAAGGCAGATTCACCAAAGAGTGTCTCCTAGCTCTGTCTCTACCACTACAACTTCGCTCAGAATTAAACTGCAGCAGGATGGAGACCAGGAGAACAGCTGCACAGTGTGTACGTGTGTGCGTGTGTGTGTGTCTGTGTGAAGAGGTTAGTTTCATCTGTAATGTACACTGCTAACATTTCCACGCCTCGAATAAAAAAGAAGAAGAAAAAAATAAAACGAAAGCAGCATCAAGGCAATCTTGCTAGAGGCGGCAAAAATCCCAGAATGATTAAGGAATTGGTGCAGGGGGGTTTGACAGGTGAAATGTATGCTTGTGTGTGTGTTTAATGGGTTCTAATAATGTGACTGCATGAGTTTGTGTGTGTGTGAGAGAGAGCGAGTGAGAGAGAGAGAGAGAGAGAGAGAGAGAGAGAGAGAGAGAAAGCAGCCATCTCTGATTCCTATCTGACCTTGTATATGAGACACACGGTTATGTGAGAGACTGGGAGAGTGGAGCAGACTATGTACAGAGAGAGAGGAAAGAAAGAGAGGGAGGGGAGTGGGGGAGTGTGTGTGTGTGCGTGTGTGTGTGTGCGCGTGCGTGCGTGTGTTTTACTCATCTGTGCCTCAGTTCTCAGGACGAAGGGAAGACATGATTTATTCATTTACCCGCAGGCAGGTTTTGATCTCTCTCTCACACACACACAAACACGCGCATGCACGCACGCACACACACACACACCACACTTTCTCTCATTCTCTCCCTCTCACATGCATCTAGCACCGTCTTTCATTCTGTCTCTCTACCTCTCCACCCTACTGTTTCTGTGCCTCTCTCACCTTACTCTATTTCTCTCTCTCTGACACACACACACATACACATATTCTCACACACACACACACACACATACACATATTCTCACACACACACACACACACACACACACACACACACACACACACACACACACACACACACACACACACACACACACACACAGCTTTAGTGGCTTTTAGGAAAGGGAGGGGATAAGAACAGATGAGAAATAAGAGGATAGATAATTGTGTAGTGTGTAGTGGTGTTGTGTGTGTGTGTGTGTGTTTGGTGGGGGGTTAGGGGGTAAGGAGAAGGAGGCTGATGGGTTGTCAGGGTAAGGTTAATTAGTGTTAATGAATGTGTTACATCATTATTTTAGTTGACGGGGGAAAAAAAACCTCAGAAATTACCTTAAGCAACTGCGTTCTCTCTCTCTCTATCACACACACACACACACACACACACACACACACACACACACACACACACACACACACACACACACACCCAATATCACACACACACACACACACACACACACACACACACACACACACACACACACACACACACACACACACACACACACACTCCCTTTATTACTGTAGTTTGCATGTACTTACACACACACACACACACACACGCATACACACACACTACACTGTACACACATTTGCTTCCCCCCCTCTGTCTTTCACTGTTATTTGTACATACCTATAAATACACATACACACACACACAGGCACGTTTGTGCTGCTCCTAATGACCCAGTCTAATGCACTCTCATTATCTCAGCCCGCACACACACACACACACACACACACACACACACAAAACACACACACACACACACACACACACAGAGTTGTAAGATAAACGTGCAACCGCTGACAGCCTGACTGAACACACCTCCTCCCCTCCCCACCTGACGCGCTACACACACACTCCAGTGCTTCAGTCTGGAATTAATCACTCCTCGCAGACTGGGAGAGAACGCTTCCCAGTAACGGGCCGGATCTGTACCTGGAACAATGTGTGCAGAAATCGATGATGGTTCGCAACAAGCAGTGCTGATTCACTCGCAGTACATCCTCAGCTTCAAGCAGCATATAGGAGCAGCGATTATCTGCTACGTCACCGGGCTGGTGTGTGTGTGTGTGTGTGTGTGTGTGTGTGCGTGTGTGTGCGTGTGTGTGCGTGTGTGTGCGTGTGTGCGTGTGTGTGCGTGTGTGTGCGTGTGTGTGTGTGTAATTAGCAAAGGCAAAATTTTCCTTCCTTTTCATAGCAATGCAAGTCTAAGGGCAGCTCTTCCTTAATAAACACTGACGTACACGTCAATCATGTCTGTACAACCCCCCCATGGATTTATATTCATGTAATATGTAATTCGTTGCTTTGCACCTCCAGGATCCGCGTTCGATTCCCCCCGTCCAGGGTGTACCCCACCTCACACCCTGTCTCCTGTTACTGGCTCCAGGCGACCCTGTATACAGGATAAAGCGGTATAGACGGTGAGTGAGTGATGAGCGTTAATCTGAAGATGTGATTAAGTATTCAGACTGACTTTATATTGTGTTCATAAAAACTGTTCCCGAGGGGAGCAACAGAAAAGCTTTCATCAAGAAACCCGACAAGTAGAGATGGAGGAAAAAAAATCTGTGATACAAAATACATGGCGAGAAGTATCGCGTGGCTCCTTTACACTCAATGTTTTATTTACTTAAAAAAAAAAAAGAAGGAGATCTCCTGCTACACTAATGCACTCATCCCAGCGTTTCATTAGTGCTTGGACACCAAGGGAAAATGTTCTCAGTATATGCTGGAGCGACTGCCTGCTTCACTCTGGTCTCTGGAAACTCTGGCCTCCCAGGAACTCCTTTAATGCCCCAGACATGCAGATATCCAACAAATCCGTGAGTTTAGAACTGTACGAGGGATGTGGCAGGATGAACAGTTATACAAAATATTGAGATGTGTCTTCAACTTATGCTCTGTAATCTGAGGTGCTGTTAACTGGGGTGGTTTTGAGGCGTTTTCACATTAAGGATCGTTTCTGAGAACACTCGACCCCTTGATGGTTCATTTTGATCAATGAACACCATCGTTCCGTAATCGGGGAGCCGTGCCCAAGCTGTGTACTCGAATCAGTTATGGAAGCCAGTCGAACCTGACCGCGGAAGCATATCATCAATGTCGTCCGTCTCCACCAAATTCTCCTCGTCTCCAATCTCATCCTGATAGCTGATGAAGTAGAAAGGCACACGAAAGCATTACTTGCTGTATCGGTGCGTAAGCATGAAGTACAAAATCAACGTGAACGCTGGCCTGCACTGGCTTTGGGTTTTGCAAATGCACTTGACGATACAGCTCTTGCAAGAACTATTCCAGAACAACTGACTTTTGTTGTTGTTACTTAATTATATGATACCATACGTGTTCGTAGTTTTGAAATAATCCAGTATTGTTGTAGAATGTAAAAAAATATATATAATAATTTTCTCCCTAATTTAGTCGTGTCCAATTCCTCCCCGTCACTAGGGGGCTCCCACATTAAGGCTACTACTACCACTCAGTCGGGAGGGTTGAAGACTATCACATATTTCCTCCGAAACACGTGATGCCAGCCGACCGCATCTTTTCGAACTGCTCACTCACGCACCGTTGGGGGTGGCGTAACAGACTCAGAGGACAGCGCTATCCGCTCCTTCCGCTTGCGTGAGCTCACAGACGCCCCTGATTGACTGTGGAGCCGTGAATAATGTGGGAGCACTGAGTACCTCTCATCCCTCCCCTCTGAGAGAGCTCGGCCAATCAGGCTCCGGCTGAGAGGGGTTACAGCATCACTTAGGAATCGAACTTGCAATCTCCGAATGATAAGGCGAGCACTTTACCACCGCGCCACTCGGAGGCGTGTCCAAACTTTTGGCTGTAATGGTCTCATATCGAAAACTACACATTGTTAATGGATTTATATCGAGTAGAAAAAACAACAAATCATTCCACCTTGACAGACGAGCTCACATCCCAGTGAACCTGCTTCCTATCGTTACATATTCCAACACAAATATTATCACTAAAGTCAAGCACAAGTCTGCAGTTCTTTTCTAGATCATCAATTTCTGATTATTTGGCTACCCATGGCCGCAGGTTACAATAGTTCTGCGTGAGAAAACACCCAGACGACCATGAAAAGGATCAATGTGCCTCCCAGGACGCAGACACCTGCTGGCGCAGTCGGGTTCAGACGGGGTGATCCGCGCTGTAAAAAAAAAAAAAAAAAAAGATTATTTGCTCACTGTAATGCAGCACGCTCCCAAAACAGTCGGGGACACGACAAGCCTCATACTGCTGGGGCAGAATCGCTGCAATACATCAACTGAATGTTTACTGACTGACTCCACGGAGGAACGAGCAGACTGCAGGTTTTACTAAAACGTAATAAACTCGAGTGCTCAGAAATGTTCTGATGGACGGCCTTTCGCCTCATGTATAGTCAGAGGGACAGTTTCATTTCAGAATGAGCTGGGGGATGGGGTAAAGGGCACGTCGTTAGGATCAGCCTGTAACTGACACTGTTTATATTATGCAACTGTACCAGAGAGAAAGAGAGAGAGAAAGAGAGAGAAAAGCAGGAACAAGAGTGTGTGTGTGTGTCTGAGAGAGTGAGAGAGATGGAGAGAGAGAAAGAAAGACAGTGTGTGTGTGTGTGTGTGTGTGTGTGTGTGTGTGTGTGTGTGTGTGTGTGTGTGTGTGTGTGTGTGAGAGAGAGAGAGAAGGAGCAAGAGAGAGACAGAGACAGTGTGTTTGTGTGTGTTTCAGACAGCAAGATAGAGAGAGAGCGAGTGTGTGAGACAGACAGACAGAGGGAGAGAGAGAGAGAGAGAGAGAGAGAGAGAGAGTGATAAAGAAAATATCAAAGAATGGGAATGAGATGACCTCACTCTAACACACTGCCAAACCATCACCACGGCAACACGGCCAAGAGAGACAGAGCACTGATCCAACTATTGCATCAGGAGAGAGAGAGAGAGAGATGGAGGTGGAGGAAAATGTGTGTGAGTGGAGGAGTGTGAGAGACAGAGGGATAGAGAGAGCGTGACAGAGAAAGGAGGAGTGTGAGTGGAGGAGTGTGAGCGTGAGAAGGTGTGTGTGTGTGTGTGTGTTTATTCACATGTGTAGGAGACAGAGAGCAGCCTTATGCTTGTAAACAGAGCACACAGACTCTGCACACATACACACCCAGACATGCAGTATCTTAATATACGCACACACACACACACACACACACACACACCCAGATACACACACACACACAAACATCGTGACGAATGAGGTAGAGTGGTGAAGGAGTGACAAGTGACAGTGCTGTGTGTAAGTGACACAAAAATAAATGATAGCCGTGAAGCTTTTCGAATTTAAATCTCAAATCTGAGAGAGAAAAGAGAGCTAGAAAAAGGTGTGTGTGTGTGTGTGTGTGTGTGTGTGTGTGTGTGTGTGTGTGTGTGTGTGTGTGTGTGTGAGTGTGTGTGTGTGTGTGTGAGAGAGAGAGACAATGT
>JAAGKR010002502.1:15000-23251 GCA_011419295.1 Clarias macrocephalus | reverse complement strand
GACAGAGACATGGACAGAGTGCTCATAAAATCAATCAAAGCGTCTGAGGAGAAAAAGCCCATCCTTCAGTAACATGCCCCGACACTAGACTGCAAACACAGGATCAAAGACACACACACACACACACACACACACACACACACACACACACACACACACACACACACACACACACAACACAGAGTGAGACAGACAGATGGACAGATGAAGGAAAAGAAAGTAATTGAACATGTGCGTAAATGTACACAATGTACACACACTACAGAATGAGAATCCGAGACTGACAGTGAGAGAGACAGACAGACAGACAGACATTGAGACAGATAGACAGACAGACGGGCAGACAGATGGTGAGACAGACGGTGACACAGACAGGCAGACAGACAGACAGAGGCAGACAGAAAGGGACAGATGAAGGCAAAAGAAAGGAATGAATATGTAACTGCACACACACACATACACACACACACACAAACACACACACAAACACACACAATCCTGTTTGTGTCTTTCAGTGAACCATAGATAGAGCTTTTGTTTATACACTTACACAACTGCTGTGTTGATGATGATGACGACTACATTTCTGAGACTGTGTGTGTGTGTGTGTGTGTGTGTGTGTGTGTGTGTGTGTGTGTGTGTGTGTGTGTGCACAGCTCTGGGGTGGCTTACTCACAGTCTCTCTCACCACAAGCTCAAAAGGGAAAGTGTTCCGCACAGCCTAATGGAAACCACTCTGCCTGCTTCTCCCAACACTAAACTCTTTTCTCACTCCCTCCCTCCCTCATGAACACACACACAGACACACACACAGACAGGTCTGAGTTTTTCAGCATTCACTACACTCACACAGTCGGTGTTGGTCTCTGACAGCAGTGTTTATTAAATAAGCGAGGCTGAGGAATGCTGTTACTGTAGGCTGGAGCCTGACAGCTGCTGTTTCATCTTAATTCAGACTAAAGCTGAGTGTGTAACGCTGAGGTAATATGGTGTGTTTGTGGTGTAAAGTGATTCAGTTCCCTTTCTCATGCTGGCTCTGAATCACAATGTTAACACTTGTGTGATGCTCGTAAGAATGGGGACAGATTCCTGCAGCATGTTTGTCTGAACTCTAAAACAAGACTGAAAGAAGGAGACTGACGAAGGGATTTCTGATTTCTTAATGCACGGTGTGATAAACTGCATTCTGATCAGAGCTAACCTTATAATGCATTATTAGGATAAAACGTGGCATGTGCAGGAAGTCCAAGTAAATCTGATGTAAAAGCTAACACTGTTTTTACATCAGGCAGGATGCATTTGTACCGTGCCCAGGAATGATTGCTCTAGTTGCCCCCCCTCACTAGCCATGCAGTCACGTTGTTTTTGTTCTCTGTACTCGGGTACATTTGTGGTCATGATTGGCTTAAGGTGCACGGTACTGGGCCCGAGACCACCTCTTCAAGCAGACTCGAGCGCGGAACGTTTGTGTTCTCACTGATGAAAAATGAACCAGACTTCGGGGTCAAGTTTTCACAGAAACATTCCTGGGGCACTAATGTGAAAACAACCTTGTTTTTTTTTTTTGTTTTTTTAAACCAACAAATCCTCCGAGTGGCGCAGTGGTAAAGCGCTCGCCCTATCATCCGAAGATTGCGAGTTCGATTCCCGTTGCTGTAACCTCTCACAGCTGGAGGTCTAGAGAGAGCTGATTGGCCGAGCCCTCTCAGAGGGGAGGAATGAGAGGTATTCAGTGCTCCCACATTAATCGCGGCTCTACAGCGAATCAGGGGCATCTGTGAGCTCACGCAAGCGGAAGGAGCGGATAGCGCTGTCCTCCAAGTGTGTTATGCCACCCCCAAAGGTGCATGAGCGAGCAGTTAGAAAAGATGTTGTTGGAGGGCGTTATTTGGTTCAGAGAAAACACATGATAGTCCTCCTGACTGAGTGGTCGTAGTAGCCTTAATGTGGGAGCCCCCTAGTGACGGGGAGGAATTGGACACGACTAAATTAGGGAGAAAATCTGGGAAAAATCCCAAATAAACAAATTTATTATTTATACAAATAAATCACACCCAAAACTATGAAAGGGTGAGAGGTCCGCATGAAAAGAGGACACAAAGGTGAGGTACAGAAAACAAGCCGAGGGAAACATAACAAGAGAGACAAAGTCTAAGACAAAAGGGGTGAGAAAAAAGGGTTATACAAGAATGATGAGACAAAAAGAGTAAAATATAAGGTATAAAATAGAAGGAGAGCAATAAGGGTGAGGAAGAATGAGAAAGCGTGAAACAGAAAGAGTAAAAGACTGAAACAAAAAAGTGAGGTAGAAAGAGTGAAACAGAGGGTGATAAAGAGGGTGAATAAAAAAAAGACAGAAAAGTAAAACAGGACAAGCAACGCAGAAAGCATAAGATAACAAGCAAAAAAGGTGAGACGGAAAGAGTGAAAGAGAGTGATAGAAAGAATAAAACAAGAGTGTGACAAGAAGAGGGAGACAGAAAGTGTGAACAGAAAGAGTGAGAGAAAATGGTGAGACAAAAAGGGTTAAGACAACAAAAAAGAATAAGACATACAGGGTAAGAGAAAGAGTGAGAAAATGGTGACAAAAAGGGTGAGACAGAGTGAGTTAAAAACAATAAGACAAAGGGTGAGACAGAAAGACATGGGGAGCAAGAGACAGAAAGTAGGTGTGTAAGAGAGCTTTTAGACTCCTAAAAACAGTTACACTCATCCTTTCTCTCTCTCTCTCTCTCTCTCTCTCACTCACACACACACACACACACACACACACACACACACACACACACACACACAGCACTATGTTTAAAAAAAAACACAGCTTTGAGTTGTCAAGGAAACAGTAATAAATACAGAGTCGTCAGGCTGGGCTCTAATATCCTCCCCCCCCACCCGCAAAACCACCCCCACCTCCAACTTCAATCCATTCCTCTCTCCACCTGTACCTCTCTCTCTCTCTCTGCCTTTCTTCATGTCTCTGTCTGTCTCTGTCTGGTGCTGCACAGCTGGGACTACTCAGTAATTCACTCACGCCTCGAGCTCCCAGCTGCAGGAGTAAACAGGAGAAAGCTCAGAGAGTGGATGTGTGGAGAAGAGCACTGAGTGGACTCCACGCTGGAGAGTGTGAAATGCTTATGGCTGTTTTTAAGCCTCTTCTCGAGTCTCCAGAATAGTCGTGCTCAGAACACATCGGTGTCACTCGGAGCCTCTGCCCGTCCCTCACTCAGACCTCCCGCTCTATCCGTCTTGCCTTTCTTCGTCTCCTCACAGCCTGCTTGCTCTCGCCCCCCCCCCCCCCCCCACCCTCTCTCTCACACACACACACACCAAGATGAAAGAATGAGACTCTCCCTTTTATCATCCATCAACAGGCATCACAGCCTGGGAGTGATGAAATGATGTGTGCGTGCGCGTGTGTTTGTGTGTGCATGCTTTTCTATCTTGGTGGGGACCAAATGTTCACATGGCAATAGGAATGTAACTTGTGGGGACACGTGTCTGGTCCTCATGAGGAAAAGTCCCTTAAACAAACAAACAAACCATTATTCATTTAATCTAACAAAATCAAGCTTTGATTTGATTTTTTTTAAAGCCTTCACCTTAACATTAATTAGCAACATTGATGATTATACCAATGGAAGGTAAACACAAGGTTAATAAGACACAAATGTGTATTTGGATGTATCTTGCTGGGGACCAAATGTCCACATGGTGATAGGAATGTAACAGGTTTGACCATGTAGGGACATTCTGCTGGTCCTCATCATCAAAGGTGCCTCAAACTAACAAACAAACAAAATGGAGTATGATTACAATAATTATGCCAATGGGAGGTTCTCATAAGGTTAATAAAATGTGTGTGTGTATGTGTGTGTGTGTGTGTGTGTGTGTGTGTGTGTGTGTGTGTGTGTGTGTGTGTGTGAGTAAGAGAGAGAGAGAGAGAGAGAGAGAGAGAGAGAGAGAGAGAGATACGATTAAATGCACATTAAATCTAAGCTAATCGAAACTGAGACCTGCAGCAATAACATAAATGAAAGACAAAATTTATACAGAACTATTACCAATATCTCTCTACCTCTGTAGGACATTACCCAAAATAATTATTCGTTAAATTTCCATTATGGTATCAATGATATCATCAGTCATCAACTCTGACTACTGGCCACTACCTTGGCTGATATAGTGATGAATACATATAATGCATATGCATATCTTGATTGCAGCATTCGACAATAACGGTTAAATGCTATATTTCTCCATATGACCAGCACCTGATGACCACACACTGGCCCTTTTTTCCACTTAATAATGGCAAAAGCTGTTTGAAAGGTGCTGTTGTGAAGAGGAGCCATCGGTTTTTATTTAATATCCACTAATTATACAGTATGCTCCACCCTCAAACACATTAAACTAATTTATTTGAAAATATCTGTGATGTGATTCGCAATCCTGCCGCTGATTTGTGTATTGATTCTCTATTTTCATTGCAAGATGATATGGCTAGAGCAGTTACGACGAGCGCTTTAAAAATCTCAACCATAACAGATGATGGTCAGGTTGCATTGTTGGCTCCTAAAAACAAAACACCAAGAGGTTCTTGTCTCACATCACAGGCCTTTCCCCGCATTCCCTAACTGTTCACTGTTCAATTGATGATTCTACTTCGATTGACGATTCTTGATCTCCTATGAATCGTCAATGGTCCACAATGGTCAACTCGGGTCCACATTTTAGTGCGATCTCAGCTCCCAGCACAACTGATTTAACTTATTTAACTAATTAACAGCCTTTTAAAGTGGGTTACTAAATATTATAGCATACTCACAGATCATTCCTTGTAGAGATTCCTTCCTTTTTGACTCTGCTATTTTCATGATTTACCTGCTGAGTACCTACTACACTTAAGTTGCGCGGAATGGTCAAGAAGTGCTACCATTGCTCTCCTTATTAAAAGGCAAACTTAGAACGATTTTTTCATTAATTTTCTGTTAACAATTAAGATGACCAAATGGCAATGTACTTATAGGCACCTCAATTTTGATTAGTTCATGATTGACAGATTGTTCATTAATCATAGCTAGCAAAAATAAGCCCTAAGAAATTAACTCACGCACTGCTACAGTGTTTTGTTGCTGCATACTTTACAACCTCGAATACACTTCAAAGAATTATATATATATTTTTTGATTGTTGTTATTTTTCCTGAACACTCCGAAACAGTTTCAGACTGAGATAAACCTCCTGGTAACCTCCCTTCAATTTCCACGAAAGATCTTCCAACAACCTTGGCTATTCAACAACAGAACAAGTACACGACAGATAAAATTAGCACTGAAGTTGGAGCTCCAAAACCTGATCTGTTTGAGCAAAGTCTATACAGACAGGCAAGACATACAGTACTTAAACGCTCGTATGATAAAAACAAATGCACCAAAATATATTGTTTGATTCTTTCTTTTTTAAGATTGGAATATACTTGTCTTTAAGCATGGCTAGAAGTGAAACTTCCTAAGAAATTTCTGGGGATAGACAAATGGGGGAAAAAATTCATCTGTTAACAGAATTATAGTTCAATTTGGAGAAAAGTGTAAAACATTAACGGAGTAAGGTCTTGCGCAACCTGGGCCTTCTGAAAGACATCTTCATGCTGTTTAAAGAAATACAGAGAACAAATCTCTCATTCATGCCAAGGCAAGGTACTGCTCTTAATCCACTTAA
This sequence comes from Clarias macrocephalus, assembly GCA_011419295.1. Lineage (NCBI taxonomy): Eukaryota > Metazoa > Chordata > Actinopteri > Siluriformes > Clariidae > Clarias > Clarias macrocephalus. The sequence goes on along the minus strand of JAAGKR010002502.1, from coordinate 17,533 downwards.
GTAAAGTCAACAAAGGAGTAATAGCATAATTTCTAAACCATACTTCCTTTTAAATGTACCAAACATTTTTGGTCCATAGGTTTTATTGTAAAACTATGGGTGTCTATTTTTGTTAAATATTAAAAAAAAAAAATTTAAATTATTATTATGCTATAATAATAATAATAATGTGACAAACAGGAGAGTCATGTCTGAGGTTCCAGTTAATTGTCCGAAGCTGTCAGTCCGTAGCAATATCAAAAAATTAAATGACTACCACTTTCACTATAGAATGAAAAAAAAAGGGACACAATGGCTGCCGAGAATCAGCTAATAAATCAATGTAAATAAAAAGTGGTACAAGGTGAAAGGTAGCACAAAGCTACAAAACCTCATGTTTGGTTCTCATCAGACAATGTCAAAAGTGGCGTTCGTATCTTAAAAAATTTGATTTGTAAATTCTGTTTTCTAAACTGATCCTTTTCCATCCTGGCAATGACAAACAGTTCATTGCGCCACCTCTTGAAACATGGTGGTGATAAAGATTTCAAATGTATTCGGTTTTTTTTTTTTTTTTTTTTTTCGCTGCAACCACGCTTATCATAAGAGCCTGCTTTATATGAAATGGAAGTGGTCTTGTCCCCTCAGAACAGCCAAACATTGCCCAACTGCAATCTGATTGTATATTTATATTAAATTGTTTGGAGTACTGAGTGAATATACTACATCAGAACATATAGTGCTGAGGAGTACTAAAAGATGTGACTCTAGGGTGTCTATTTACATCTTGCATATCTTTATATATGAGGAGGGCAGAAAATTGGACAGACTAAGAACGTTTTCACACTAGGCACGATTGATTTGTACCTTGCCCACGAACGACAGCTCCTGGGCCTCAGTTTGAAAGCGCCCTAATGCTGCACTGGTTCCTGTAGGTAATGCAGTAACCATGTCATGATTTTTCAGAATGTATTACAGAAAACAAGGCTGAACTGGAATTCCTTACCCTGTTTTTCAGCGTATAAAGTTTCAGCACAGACGTATATAAGCCAACACAACCCCATCAAATCAGCCAGGCTGACAGATCACAGTAACAAAACAAACACAGGAATAGAAAGGACACCCAAACATATCAATGAACAGGCAGAGTGAGTAAAGACTAACCTCAGCAGCCGCTGAAATACAGCTGACATTTGCACTACAGTGTTTGTTTAAACAAACACTTAACAGAACTAATTGTGAGCAGAAAATACAATGAACCTTGTCTACAACCACAACCACCAATCACACTGCTTTAGAAATGAAACAGTGTGAGTGGAGCTTGGATCTCAAACATCAGCAGTGCTTTGTGCTCTGAGGGGCGTTCAAGTCAAACCAGGACTTTAATTGTACAGAACAATAGAACACAAGTAGGAGAGTAAAATGTAACTTTATTACTCTATATAATCAGGTGCTACACTAATGACTTTTCCTTGAGATTCTCCAGTGCCATCAAGGTAGAAAGATTTAATTAAGTTAAGCCCTTATTTGTCACATGTACATTACAAAAAAAAAAAAAAAAAATCCTTCTTCAGCTGATACATTGCCCCTGGAGCAGATAGGGATAACGGCCTTGCTCAAGGGCCCAACGGTGGCAATCTGGCTGAGCTGGGGATCAAACCACCAACCTTCTGATCAGAAACTCAGTGCCTTAGCCCTCTCAGACACCACTGCCCCACTCCGCTTCATACCACACCGCACTAGTGGGAAACAATATCGGACTGCCTGGCCTCCCAGAAACCCCATGTAACAATAACTCCCAGCCGAGATCCTGTAATGTGCAAAATCTGTCAATTTTCAAAGATCTGTCGTTCCACCTGCTGCATGTTCACAGGAATGACTGCAGTGGACTTCGACTGTTGAAGTCTTCTGTTTTTACGCCTTCCTTCACAAGAAATTCCATCATACACATACCCACAATGTCCCACTGATATAATAGTATCCTGCCTTGTTTCTAAATCTGGCTATGGCACGAACCTGGGTTAAATCAAATCAGGAGATCGTGAGCGCGAATACTGATGATGCCACAGCCACGCATGGCAGGGGAGTCAGGAGAGCAAAACTGGCCGTGCTCTCTGCTCTGGGTGGGAGGTATGGCAGTGACACTACTCAGTCGTAGGTGTTTTTGACCTTATGCAGAAGAGGGCAGATCGTGCTTTCCTCAGATTGTGCGATGCTGCACTGGTCAACTGGTTAAAAAATATATGGAGTTTTGCCTCCATGTGTGTCCGAGGAAGCACATGCTTGTTGCTGTGGTTGTGTGTGGAATTTTATAGCAGAGAGTTAGGCCGTGCCACTATCAAGCAGGTCAGCTGCTTGACTGCAAGAATTTCACTTTAAGCACCAGAAAAAAGAAGTGATGAAGATATTGCTCTACTAATCAGAAGATCAAGGGTTCAAACCTCAACACAACCAAGCTGCCACTGCCATACGCTGAAGAAGAAGAAGGATGAATTTCAGCCAACATTATGAATTATTGTTGTGATGGTCCTCGAGTTGTTTCTTCTTTCAAAAA
>JAAGKR010002502.1:0-2500 GCA_011419295.1 Clarias macrocephalus | reverse complement strand
TGGTTTTGTGAGTGTATGTGGTGGCAGATGTGCATATGTAGAGTGCAGCATGACTGTGTGTGTGTGTGTGTGTGTGTGTGTGTGTGTGTGTGTGTGTGGTTGTATCTGTGTGGTTGCGTCTGTGTGTATGTGGAGCATGCCCGCGCGCGTGTGTGTGTGTGTGTGCGTGTGCGTGCATATTACAGCATGACTGCGTGTGTGTGTATGCATAGTGCAGCATGACTGTGTGTGTGTGTGTGTGTGTGTGTGTGTGTGTGTGTGTGTGTGTGTGTGTGTGTGTGTGCGTGTGTGTGCGTGTGCGTGAGAGAGAGAGATAAATGGGAAGGAGAGATCAGAACATTCTGTGTAAAATCTCCAACAGAGTCCCCCCCACCTCCTCCTCCCAAGTCTATCGTTCTCGCTCATATTTTCTTTTCCTCTCTTTCTCTCTGTCCCCTTTTAACACGACCCATCCTCTTTTGTCTCGCCTTTCTTTCTCTCTTTATTCCATCTTCTTATCTTCTCTCTTTATCCCGTGTTCTATCTATCCATGCTTTTCTTCTTTGCACTCTCTCACTTCATCTATCTTTTTTGCATCTGCACTTGCATAGCATGCAGTATTGAAATTGACCACCTCTCTCTCTCTCTCTCTCACACACACACCCTCCATTCTTAATCCTCAAACAGACACACACTTCTCCTGTTTTTATCAAACAAAGGCACAACCACACACAAACAGTGAGCAGAATGTCAAGTAAGGGTGCGCGCACGCACACACACACACACACACACACACACACACACACACACACACACACACACACAACACTGGCCTACTCTCTTATCTCTGCAGCCTGTTGACCAAATAGAAGCTGGTTGCCACGGTTACACCATTTACCATGTAAATGGCCATAAGCAGCAGTGGGCCGCGTGTTGTAGGCCTTCAGTGTGGCCTTTATCATCAAGACAACTATTTTAAATCAAACCCGGTCAAATAGAGTGTGCCAGTGTGCATCACACAGCCTATTGCTCAACTGTCTCGCAATAAAAACAGGACACTGGCTTTTATCAACCTCAAACAAACAGCCCTAAATGTTAACAATCCAACACTAGCATCTGGAAGTCAGCTGGTGGACCAAAAATATCACGCAGCCCGACATCTGATAAACACCGTTAATTCAGCACGGATAAAACCTACGTTTCATAAATAGATACCACCAAAAGCTGAGTTTATACAGTGTGATTTTTACAGTGTGATCAAACGTCACGAAAAACTCATAACGTGACATGCTCGCTGGCAGTCGTCACGGTGACACGTACCAAAATTTTTTTGCTCAAACTTTTAAAGTAGGAGGGCTGCTAGGGCTAAAAACACTCGTTTAAAATCCACCGCCACATAATCACACCAAACTCATCGCACAGCCACACACACACACACACACACACACACACACACACACACACACACACACACACAGACACACACACACACACACTAGTGGCGACGACAAAACGTAAAGATATTAGATAGTTAAATTACAACAAAAGATAAAATATCACAAAACTGTCTTATCATAAGAACACCGTAACACGACAAAAACGGATGTGGCGTGGAAAGACATAGCTGGCTAATCAGCACATCTTCACCGTTTACTCTGAACTGTGCCGCACAGCCTATTAAGAACCTTTAAGAACCGAGCATGTTCTTATAATTAAATACTGTTTTTTTATAGCAGTAGAAATGAGAGAATTTGTCATCTAAATAATATCAAACAATAATTAGCCAATAAAACTGCTAATTTTTATGCAGCAATCCATTGTACAATAAATTTGGAGGTAAATTTCTGATTTTAAAGCTTTCTAGTGCTTCAGCTTGGAAAAATGAGGAAGCCCAAAGTAAAATTGTATATTTACTGTATGTATGAAAAACTTTATTATTAAAAACTGTATTTGAAAAACATAGATTCTAATGACTTTCTATGCTATTAAAAACAGAAATAGTATAAGCTGTAGAATAACTGTTTTGTTAAATCAAGTAAAATGTGTGTACTGTGTTCTGCCATACTGCTGTGACGTTTTGTTTCTGTCAGAGAACTATGACATGGTGGATGGATGTCTCTAGAATTCTTCGGAGTTGAATGACTGATACTCAAACGTGCAGTGGAACAGAGGTTAAATTTGTTCAAATTCCATGCACTGTGAATTGCAGCTATCAGGCTACTGCAGAGAATCAACAGATTTAAAGAACAAACACCCAGAAGCTATAGACAGAGTGACAGCCCTGTTTAGGTCTTTGATTAAAGTCTATCCATGCATTTACTCAAGCTATCATAGTGAATGATGGTTGACCGCAATGTCCCTTGGCTTCACACCAGTGGCCATTGCTGTAAGGGGATTTTTCGTGGCTGTGACACACACTTACACATACTATACACTACAGTCAATTTGGAAACACCAAACAGCATCGAACTGTGGGGCGAAACGGAGTACCTGGAACACAAAATGCACACACACACACACA
>JAAGKR010002501.1:80889-93010 GCA_011419295.1 Clarias macrocephalus | reverse complement strand
TCTCTCTGTCTCTCTGTCTCTCTCTCTCTGTCGCTCTCTGTCTCTCTCTCTCTCTCTCTCTGTCGCTCTCTGTCTCTCTCTCTCTGTCGCTCTCTGTCTCTCTCTCTCTCTCTCTCTCTCTGTCGCTCTCTGTCTCTCTCTCTGTCGCTCTCTGTTTCTCTCTCTCTCTCTCTCTCTGTCTCTCACTCTCTCTCTCTCTCTGTCTCTCTCTCTCTCTCTCTCTCTCTCTCTCTCTCTCTCTCTCTCTCTCTCTCTCTCTCTCAGCGTGTCCTAACTGCAGGTTTCAGTACGCTCTGGCCCGTGGAGGCTGCATGCACTTCAGCTGCTCTCAGTGTCGCTATCAGTTCTGCAGCGGCTGCAACAACCCCTTCCACACGGTGAGATCCTCACCACGGTCTCCTCACTGCATGGAGAGTTCTCGTCGCTGTGTTGCCCTCCACGTTCTCCTCACAACGTTTTCCTCACCATAGTCTCCTGCACGTTTTTCCTCACTACGTTTTTCCTCACCGTGTTCTCCTCACCTCGCGTTCTCCTCACCTCGCGTTCTCCTAAATGTTTTCCACACCACGTAAATATATATATATATAATATGTGTGTGTGTGTGTGTGTGTGTTTATATTACAGACATGTGCAGTACCTCAGTGCAGTGTGACTGGTCTTCATGCTCATCATCCCAGAGACTGTCTGTTCTACCTGCGTGACTGGGAACCGGCCAGACTGCAGGCCCTACTGCAGGTTATACACACACTCTCTCTCACACACACACACACACACACAATCACACACAGACTCTCACACACACAAACTCACATAGATTCACTACACCAAAATTGTCATTTTCATCTTAATACCACTGTAGTCTTCATTACAGAATGATGCAGGATGAACACAAGGCACACACACGTCGTCCTCCCACACACACACACACACACACACACACACACACACACACACACACACACACACACCCTGCTGGTGAAGATTCCGGAGCCGTGTTGTTCTCACGTCGTGTTCTCACAGCTCTATATGCAGGAGCTTTATTCTCAGCTTCCTTTGTCTCTTTGCAGAAATGCGGCGTGGCCTTTAACACTGACGTCCCTCCAGGAACACAGACAGGTCTGAAACACACACACACACACACACACACACACACACACACACACACACATGTGCAAACGCACCTCTCTCTCAACACGTGTCTAAACTAGTTTGTTGGTTTGTTCTCATATATACAGTCTGTTAGTCAGTGTGTGTGTGTGTGTGTGTGTGTGTGTGTGTGTGTGTAATGAAAGTTATCCTGACTCAGAACAGAACATAAATCTGTACAAGAACCGTGAAACAAACACACCTACGCCTTCACACACCTCCATTCACACATTTATCCGCACATGCACACACACACATGCACACACGCGCACACACACACACACAGCTCCTGTACATGTATCAACACTGTACTTTTTTTTCACTGCCATCTTTTTAATTGAAAAATTAAAAATATTTCATTTTCATCTTTTAATCAATCTCTTATTCTGTTATTATCTTATTTACACATCTGTCTATATAGCGATCTGTCTGTCTGTTCACCTGTCTGTCTGTCTCTGTCCATCTACAGTATCTGTCTGTCCGTCTATCTGTTCATCTATTTGTCTGTCTGTCTGTGTGTCTAATCGTCTGTCTGTCTTTCTGTCTGTTCGTCTGTCTGTCTGTCTATCGTCTGTCTGTCTGTCTAACTATCATCTGTCTGTCTGTTCATCTATCTGTCTGTCTATCGTCTGTCTGTCTATCAGTCTGTTCATCTGTCTGTCTGTCTATCGTCTGTCTGTCTATCAGTCTGTTCATCTGTCTGTCTATCGTCTGTCTGTCTGTCTAACTATCGTCTGTCTGTCTGTTCATCTATCTGTCTGTCTATCGTCTGCCTGTCTATTTATCTATCTATATGTTCATCTGTCTCTGTCTGTCTATTGTTCGCCTGTCTATTGTCTGTGCATCTGTTTTTCTGTCTATTGTCTGTCTGTCTGTCTAACTATCGTCTGTCGGTCTGTTCATATATCTGCCTTCCTGTCTGTCTGTCTGTCTATACACACACACACTTGTTCTTGCCTTTGTCTTTCTTTCTTCCATAAATCTTCCTCTTCCCAGTTTCTTTCTGATGAATCTTTCAAACAATCTGCTTCTGTACGCACATAAAGTTCTTTCTTTCTTTGTTTGTTAATTAATTAATAAATTTTTATTTACATAACCTTCTTGCCATCCGTCTTTTTTCCGTTTTTATTACGTGTTTTTTTTTTTACTTTTTTTTTTAGCTTCACAGATTTTCACTTACATTTTGTTCATTGTAAGTTTCTGTTTGTGTGTGTGTGTGTGTGTGTGTGTGTGTGTGTGTGTGTGTGTGTGTGTGTGTGTGTGTGTGTGTGTTAGGTGTATGTGGCGTGATCGAGCAGAAGGACGACGGTACGCGTCAGACGGACTCGGCGTGTGGAGCTCAGACTCAGCACGGACAGGCCGGACTCTGCGAGTGAGGGACTTTTACCTCTTCATCCCTAACCGTAATCAGTAATTATGCAATCAGTAATACGTAGTGACCCCGGGTGACTTCACGTTTCAGGAAACACTACCGGGAGTACCTGGTGAGCCTCATCAATGGCCACTCCATAGACCCCGCCCCTTTATACGAAGCCAACGAGCTGATCCTGGCGTGCAGGAGATACCAAGTGGAGCTGGTGAAGGGGGACGGAGAGGACGACAGGGTGTACACCGCTCGACTGCTGAAGGTGAGTTCATCACAATGCTAACGGGAGCTAACGTGAACACCTAAACCTTCACACACACACACAAAGAAGATTTCTAGAGATACAGATTGTACAGGTACTCAACTTTATTTATATATATATATATATATATATATATATATATATATATATATATAGTTAAACAACCTGTAAGTTTAAGCCCCGCCTTTGGCTCATATTTATCACTTAGTGACGGTTTTACCAATCATAGAAGAGAACCAATTCTCGTACCCAATCATAACACAGAAGACTGGACTTATTAAGTAGCACCTAAACTTAAACTAAACCTTTCTAACCAACTGACAAGAATACTTTTTAAGATTCTTTTTTTTTTTTTAAACAACTTGTCCATCACACCTACTCAGATATCTTAACATCATACAAAATGTTTTCTTTTCCCTTCCTTCTTCCTTCAATTCTTTAATTCTGCAAAACTTGCAGCTTATTTCCTTCTTCACTATTAGAATAAACCAAATCGCTGATTATTAAACCTATTTGTCCTCATTTCAAGCTTGAAGTAAATTTTTAGGATGTCTAATGTCTAGAAATAGCTTTATTAGTTGATAATCGCGCTGTATTTGCTGCTCGATAGATTTATGATGATGTATGTGATGATATCTGTGTGTGATGTGATAGAGTACGACGCAGTTTTTTGTTTTTTCTCCTCTTTGCAGAAACTAACGGACGACGTTCCTCTGGGCGACAAAGTCCCGCGCAAGAAGTGAAGAAACGTTTTTACTCTCCCTGGTTTTAAACGATGGTTTTAGCTCAGAGACGATCACAGGTTTCAGAACGGTTTTATTTTCATCCTGTTCGATCTCGGACAATCTCTCCTGCGCACTTTGGAATCGATAACCGTTAAAGGTGAAGGATGAAGCTCTATCATTTGTTGTTGATTAATAAATGATGTCATGCTTTCTCTGCTAAAGTGATGCTTTCACTCATGAATGCAAAGAGTCTATTAAAGCTATGTTAAACGTCCACCATCTTGTAAACGAGACCGCGCTCTCCTCACGAGTCCTCCATGCACACTTGTGTTTCCTCCCCTGACTTTTCACTTGAAGTTTTACTTAAAATCTTAAAGGAAATGGCACAAGGTCACTTTTTTTGGACGCTTTGAGCACCAGCTGATCTCAGTAACAACCTGACATTTATTTTCTTTTAAAATATCCGAAGCTTTAAACAAAATGATAAAAATTGAAAAGCAAATGAATGCACATTGTTAATTGAATTGCGGATAACGCATAGCAAAAAAAAACCCACAAACTTTCACACAATATAACAAATAAAATTAAGTCTCTTTATACTGATGCATTTTATATAGAAACATTTTATTTTCCAAATCCAGTTTAAGGCCTTTTTCCCTTTTTCCTTTTTCCTATTTTCCCTTTGTTACAAACTGAAATCATGCTTCACACCAGCGTCATTACTGCAAAAAAAAAATCTTAAAATATTTATATTTGGTTTTATTTTTTTCTCTCTTTTAAGATTTGGGACTATAAAATAAGTTTAAAGTTCTGTGTAAAGGTACGAGATGAATAAAACGCAGACACCTAAACCTTGCAAACCAGAAAGATTACCGAAGATTAATTTCTGCAAATTTGTTTCAAATGTTTTCATTTTATAACGAGCCCACGATCACGTGAGTAAGTACATACGGCTTTTGGAAACGTCTGTGAAAAAATTGCATGTTGTAAATGAAATAAATCTATAAATGATTATACAACTTTATACTGTAGTTCTTTGAGGTAAAACTTTCAATAGATTAAACTGAATCCATCTGAAACTCTTTGCAAATGTATCTCTTATTTCTTCTTTTTCCGAAAAAAAAAAATCCAACAAAGCCAAACCCACCTGTGGTGCGATTTTAAACCGGTTCTTTGTTTTCAGACAGAACACCTGATTCCGTGGCGATGCCGACACTTTGCTGTGGGCCAGAACAGGGGGTTTGGGGGACGGTTGGTTTATCACGAACGACTAAATGTTTGTGACCGCCATCTTTAAGCCGGACTACTGTAGTCACGTGTAGTGTCGTGTTGGACATAAAATGTAAGGAGCAGCAAAAATGCTTTCTAGTAATAATGGTTTCATCCCAAAGTCGCAGACCCGGGAGACCTGCTCGCAAAACCATGCTGGAGTCTGTTGTTGTGCTTGCAGCACTGCTGATGAAATAGAGACGTATACAGTGACGTAATGACTTGACGCTCAGTTCTTAGGAGGCTCGCTACTGAACCGGACCTGAAGACATGAAGTAGCGCCTGGTTCGCCTTGCTGCAGAAGGTGTATGTGAGAATGTGTACTGTATGTGGAGTCGGCCTGATCGCCCAGTCATTCCCTCCAGGTGTGTTCCACCGCCCCGTGATGCCGCGGCCCCGCCTCACGTGTCTCCGAACAAGCACGTGTTCACGGTCAGCCTCTCCGGCTGCGAGCTGTCGCATGATTTGTGTCTGTGTCTAGAATTTTTTTTTTATGTATAATATAAAGTTAACAATTCTGTATCTTCTCTGAGAAAAGTCTATTTTAAGCTTGAAGTTTGAAGCACAGTGTGTAGAAATAGAAATAGGTTTCTGTCTAATCTGATAAGGAGAAGTACTCGATAAATTTGACTACGCTGTATACATCAAGATCTTTATGCCATGTGGACTCCCTGACTAATCAGGTTTCAGGTTGCTGGAGGGCGTGCAAGAACGCCAGAGATAATATTCTACCTATTTGTGGTTCCGCTAGTCATTTGCGCTCATAAACTCATCTAAAATATCATATAATATAAAATATAACATGTATAACTTGCATGCTGAATCTACACACTAAACACTTTTGTGTTAACAGATAGAAAGAAAAACAAAAACCTGCCGTTGTTCACTGTTTGTTCGGCTGCTACACACACGTGTGTGTGTGTGTGTGTGTGTGTGTGTGTGTGTGTGTGTGTGTGTGTGTGTGTGTGTGTGTTCACACTGTGTAACTACTGATTACTATTATAATCCAGCTGGATATTCCCACATTCATGGGTCGCATGTTGACATTTACAGTTCGATGTGAAAGGAACTATTAATAACATGAAGTAACTGGAAATCAGACGGTATTCAGACTTGAGAAGGTTACTTTGGGAAAAAAAGGTGCTTTCAGGCATTCTGAAAGATTTCTTTAATTTTTTAGCTTTTTCTTTTTGTAATTTAAAGGCCATAAGATGAAGATTAACTAAAGCTTTAGCTCCATTTCAATCCTCTATAAGTTTACTTAATTTCTAATAAAGGGGTTGTTTGTTTGTTTGTTTGTTTTAATGTCTGTGTGGAATTTATTTATTCTGGAAAAAAACAAAAAAACAGTTCCTGTTTGAAAAATGTCAGAGCGCCGATGTTCGACACGAAGCCCTCAGTTAGTCCCTGTCTGAGGGTGCCATTAATTTTAACACAAGCCATCATCTTTTTGCATCTTGTGGACACTTGACTAAATACACTGTCCAAAATCAGATGTGTTCCATACCAAAAATATTTGCTCCCTTTGAGGTTTCAGATCCTCATTCAGAATGTAACACAACTTTAAATGATTTTTTTTTAAGGACATCATGCAGCGTCTGTATTTCCCATTGTGACAAAAGTTATTGCACCCCTAAACTTACTAGGGGTAAGTTACTTACTAAATGCACTAAGGGCTGTAGGATTTCTGAAAAGCTGTTTAAGAGCTCTGGTCGTCACCATCTTTTCAGAAGCTGACTCCGCCCACACCCGGTTAATCCATAAATGGACAAATGGGCAGAACAAACAGGCCAACATTAATGTATATGCTAAGAATACTTCCTATTTCTTTGAACTTCGTTATTCGTACGCTACACATCATCCTGTGGCAACTCCTACATTCTCTTGTGGTAAGTTAACCTACACCGATTCAGTTAGCTGGTTAGCTAAAGTAATGTGTTGCAAACAGCTAGTGGTTTGATACCTGCAATGCAGCTGTCACTCAAATTAGCCACACCCTAATTTTATGGCTTAATATAATTTTAACAGATAAAACATAAAAATTCGCCCCTGGACAGTTTCCATAAATGGGAAATCTAGCTATGGAGACCCAAATGTTTTTTTTGTTTGTTTGTTTGTTTATTTTTGTGAACATGTTTATTTCTGTTGTCAAGTTGGACATGGCAGCAATGAGGACTGACTCAATTTTGGAGCTAGTAGTCATTCGAGGAACTTCAAGGTTTGGCAGAACGTTTGTTGTTGTTGGAACCGGAGGTTGCTGCTTGGTGCAAATTCTTCTCATGACTAAAAAAAAAATCTGACTTTTACTTTGATTTAGTTTTTTTGGACAAACTTTATTTTGCAGAATTGTTTTTATTAATCTGTATTAGAGGGCCAAAGCATCCACACACCATCACACTACCGCCACCGTGTTTCGCTGTCGGATTTGTGTTAGATTGATGTAATGTTACATGTAACCGATGATACATGAAACCCAGTACGTCATCTAAAAAATAATAATAATAAGGCTTGAAAGTACTCAAAGGTTTTTTACTTTTTAATTGTTTGTTTGTTTGTTTGTTTGTGTTTAGTTCGGGCCTCTTACTTAGGAACACTTGATGCACTCTGACGTTTCTGACCCAGTTTAGTTTCTGAAACTCTCCATTAATATCGATGCAGAAGTGATCAAAATTTATCAAAAAATATCTGTCAGGCCTTTGATGTGTTTTCAAGGCAACAAGTGAATTTATTAATTTTTTTCTTTTTCTCCCGACCTGAGCTTTATCCGAGTCTGTGCATATTCATCCAGATGTCAGTCGATATGGAGAGGGCCAGGGTCGGAGCCTCCGCCTCTCTGAGAGGAGTAGCTTCTTAACATGCGCCTCGTCTCCAATTTAACCTTCATTATCTCGCGGAACGAGGCGAATAAATCAGCCGAATGCTGATCGAGAGACTGAGTCCAAATAAATTGAAAAAAAAAAGAGAGAGAGAGAGAGAAGTTTCTGTTCCTAGAAATCAGAATTTCAAAATGCAATGATTGATTTTTTTTTTTGACTGATAGGAGCTTCATGGTTGTTGATTTGTGTATTATTATTATTATTATTATTATTATTAAAAAAATAATAATTCATAGAAAGAGTTCAACAAGCATCCTCTTGCACATGTTTTTTTTTTTTTTTTGTTACTTTGCTTATTTCTTTAAAATAGTCGCTTCTGAAAGCCGGGAAAGAAAAATGAAAAGGTAGGAGATGTTACCAAGAGCAACCGAAGCAGATAGAACGAGGAGCTGCTCAGGAAACGGCTGCTGATTTTTATTTATTTATTTATTTATTTATTTACTCCAAATTTCTTTTTTTCATATTTATAGCGAGGAAAAATCTCAACCTATTTGGACCTCTCTTAAACATTCCTAGTGTTTAGGAATTATTTTCCGGAGCACGTAGATCCTATAGTTGAATTGCATAGATTGAGAATTTTTTTTTTTAATTAATTATTGGATAAAGCGCATAAAAGTCGTCCTTGTATAAGTATAAACACCCCCGTCGCCACCACCATCACTCCAGATCACTTAATTGGTTGATTGGAATCAAGCCGTGCGTGATTAAAAAGTCATGTGATCTCACGGTACATTAAATCCACCTGTCTGTAGGAGATCCTTGAGGTTTTAAGAGAACATCCCTAAACACACAGCATGGTCATGTAGAGCACGGAGCAATCGACAAGTCTGGGTCAGATTTCTGGGAAACTCTCGTTCTCTGGATTTCTGTTTAACATTGCTGAAAAAATGAACAGTGAGTACAAAAACAAGCTTTTTTTTTCTTCAGGGCAATAAAGACTCCTCACTCTTGTCACTCACAGGATGTTTGAATTTGTTGCATTATGTATTTCTCCCCCATTTTTTGTGGCAGGGAATGAAGGAAAGTTGAACTAAAATAAAGGTGGGGTTATGAGATGGGGTGGAGCTACGTGCAAACCAGGCAGTGGCACAGTTTAAATGTGTTAGCAGTATAAATGTCCCTTGTTTCATCAGAGCACTGCACATGCAAACACACTACGGGCAGTTTGGGAGCATCAGTTAATCTGACCTGCATTTCTCTGGACTGTGGGAAGAAACACACCAAACATGGGACGAGCATGCAAAACCTCCACACACACACACACACACACCCCGAGACGGGAATTGAACCTGGATCCTAGATGCACTCTGTACTGTATCTCTTACATATATCGCAAAGCAGCTTAACAGAATCAAAAGGAAATTAGAGACATGAGTACGAAATGATCAGATCGTCCCTGATGAACGAGACGAGGGCGATGGTGCTGAGTTGGCAATATGAAGAAACCTTGAGAGGAACCAGACTCAGCAGGGACCCCATCCTCATCCGGGTGATAACGGATCGCAGGAATTGATCTAATGCTAAGGACAAATAACATAAAGCACAGACGTCACCAATAATCACCAATAATGATTCTAACCAGACATGTAGATGTTCTGAAGACGTTCTGAAGAGCCGTGCTTTCCGTGCCTGAATTCGGGCCACTGGGCCTTTTATAATGACTTGTACAATGTCGGTGAGATCAGTTGCTAGGGTGCTATAAAGTGGTTGCTAGGGCGTGGCTTGATGGCCTCACAATCATCCTGAGTGAAATCATCCCCGTCCCCATGTCTCTATGACAACAGGACCTACAGTATCTTCACCATTATATGTCAATTGGGTAAATTTGGGCTGCTCTTGCGCCCCGGGGGTACAACAGGGGTATCTTCTGGCACAGCTTGTATGCCAGTTCAAATGTAGTGAATTTTATATTTGTACACAAGTCTTGCTGTGCGCTAGAGTCCTTTAAATTTGGCCTCGATATTAAACCTATGGGGTTTTTTCTGGGGGGGGGGGTGTTTACAAAAGTCATGGCACCACCCAACCCCCCCCCCCACCCCCCCGAACAAGCCGCATGATTTGACACCACTTTCTATGACAAACGGTATGGGACTAGTTAGGTTTGAAATTAATTAATTAATTAATAATACTAAAAAGCTATAACACTAATTATATATACATAATAAAATTTTTATTCTAATCGTTATCATGTTCCAGATAAGAGTTTTCTTCTTGTAGTCCTATTAATGCTGATGTGTGTTTCACTTGTATATTTCGTGTCTGGATCTAAATTTAGTCTGCAGGGTGCAGATCGCGCACCGCCACCGGCCCCGGACGCCTCGTTCCCGCCACCTCGCTGCTCTGTCCAGTTTTTCCAGCTTCATTTGGAACTGAACTGATGCTGATGAAATGATCTGCTTAACACGCCAGCTCTCCTCTGGTGCACTGACCATCAGCCCCGGTGCCTGGGCCTCTGTGACAGGAGTCCTTATACACACACACACACACACACACACACACACACACACACACGCTCACACAGACCCAAAGGGCTCAGCTATGAGAGGAGGTTTCCATGCCAACGGCTGTTAGTCTAGCAGAACCAAGTGACAGATTGACAGAAACAGAAATCATAACCAAATCCATTACATCGAGCTTCTTGGAATGCACGTGCACGTCGACACCATGAAGCTTTCTTCTTGTTTTTTTTTTCTTCTGTATTCCCACCGATGTGCATGCATTACTGATGAACCTCTCAGTGCATGCTGCATGACCATTGCTGCCAAATCTGATAGACTTTCTTTCCAGCCTGAAGTCGTTTCGCACACTTGGGGAAAGTTTGGTGCACACACACACACACACTCTTTCTGTGCAGCCATGACAGGCTTGATTCGGATCACGGCTCAGGCTTGAGCGTGTCAGCATCTCGGCTTCACGGTGACTCTGGCTACTTTGACTCCGGCCCACTTTCTGCCTGACGAGACTTTCTCTCGGCGCGAGAATCGCTTCCGGTTTCTGTCACACCGGCCGCCTGTCTCACCCGAGGCTCGCGCTCGGAGCCTGGGAAATGCAGATTTGTTGCCAGGCAACCGCAGCATGCCGGCCTCGGTGACGCTTCACATCCTGGCTGGAAGTGAGAGAAATGCTTTATGCAGCACTTATAAGATGAAGTGATGAAGATTTTATACATGTGCAAGGTTGCGTAAGCGTCACATTCCTGAGTGTTTAATTCTTCTCATATCGCATCGATTACCAGTAGAGATGAGGAGGGGGGGGGGGTGCATGTGGCGGGGGGTATCGATTCAGTTCACTTATCACCGTTGTACATTATTCTTACAATTAAATTTTTTTATTCATTTTTTTAACTCGTATAGGTTTTGTGTTAGAGATTGTAAAATTTCACACTTGCGCTATAATCCTACAGGTGGCGCTCTCTGAATAATTCACAAATAGAAGCAGATGATTTTTAAATTTGTTTAGAAGTATAACAAAATCTACAAATCAAATTACGACATTTCTAAATACTCGTACAGAATTGCATTTCAGATCGAGTCGACAAAGTTCCCGTGGAAGTGACTTTAGCAGTGAATGAAACCGTGAAACAGCACTTCCTGGTTCAATGGGGCAAATTTGGGCACCTCTTGCGCCCCAGGGGTACAACTTCTACCCACTTGCGGGGTATTTTCTCATACAGCTTGCAAGCCTCTTCAAAAGTGCTCAAGTGTAGATTTCTACGAAACTCTTGCTCCGCGCTAGAATCAGTCCAAGTTTAAGTCTCAGTGGGATTTTTTTGGGCGGTAACTTGTCCCCCTTACATCATGTCTGATAGAGGCTTCTTTATGAACAGGATGTGATGTGAACCTGGTTGGAGAGTCTCCAGAGAATTGTAAATTAATACACTTACGCCATATATACACAATACCGTGCAAAAGTCTTAGGCGCCATATTATCTGTAGTACAAATTTTGTTATATAAGTTTATTATGTTTTCAATTATTATGTACAAGACCATTCCCTACAAAAATACACTAAAATTTATGAATAAATAAGAATATTTGCATGTCTCTGTAAAGAAAGCAGCATATTGCATGACAGACCAGGTTTCAGATGGAAAAAAAAAAATCAATAATGTCGACTCCTGGGTTTTGCATGTAAATAGAAAGGAGCGAGTGTGACAAAGTTACCAAAAGAACTCGTATTCTCCAGCACGCTCAGTAAAACCGAACAGCTGTTTCACTTACATTACTGTGCAAAAGTCTTGGGAACATCGAAACCAAAGCCTTATGCTATGCAAACATTTCTACATTAAAAGAAATGTCAATAAACAATAAACGGTCAATATTTGATGTGGAAACTCTTTGCTTGAACATAAGTGGTGGTGTTCGATACAGATGTGCGCAGTATTCTAAATGAAACAGCTGTTCGTTTTTTTTTTTTTGGTAACTTCATCACACTCGCTCCTTTCTATTTACATGCAAAACCCAGGAGTCGACATTATT
>JAAGKR010002501.1:37898-80815 GCA_011419295.1 Clarias macrocephalus | reverse complement strand
AACACTCCCCCCCCCCCCCCCCCCAGGCATGCAAATATTCTTCTGTAATGTTATTTATTCATTAATTGTAGTGTATCTTTGTAGGGAATGGTCTTGTACATAATAATGCAGACACAATTTGTACTACAGATAATATGGCGCCTAAGACTTTTGCACGGTACTATATATATAGTACTGATTAGGCTAATCTGTATATAGTACTAATCTATATATAGTACAGATTAGCTAATTGGCGTTCTCAATTGTTGATGAGTGTGTGTGCGATGGATTGGCACCCTGTCCGGGGTGTACCCTGCCTCGTGCCCTAAGTCCCCTGGGATCGGCTCCAGGCCCCCCGTGACCCTGAATACAGATAATAAAGCGGTATAGATGATGAGTGAGTTGTTGTTTATGATTATCCATGGAGGGAGACTTCATGACGTCTGGGAGTTTTTCATTAAGGGAACGAGAAATAAAAGAAATCTTTTGTGGCTTGCAACACAGGAAGCATTACATTTAACTCTAAAAGTAAGAGATTCAATCTTAAATCATTCTTCAATTAATAAATGTTCTAATCACTGGTCTGTTTCTGTAATGTAAGAGAAATACATAATAACAATAATTTACAGTTTTCCTAAAACAGTACATCCTGCTATAATCCTTTTAATGCTTGTATTTTATTTGTAAATTCATTCCCGGAGGTCGGGCCGCACACACACACACTTCCCCCGAACACTTCCGCGAGCGTCTCAGGAGCTCGGCTCAGGCCTCAGGTACGGCGGCGCGAGCTGCGGGTTCGGTTACAGCGTGATGGCTGCTCTGTGTGATCGCTGCTGTCATAAAGAATCAATCTGTGAATGCTTGCTGCGAGAAAGCGCTGCTCCGGGGATGCGGCCGCAGCCCTCTGAAGAACACTCGAGTTCAGATCGATGAGAGAAGACAGCCGTGATTATACCCCGGCTGCACAGAGCGGCCCGGGCTCTGCTGATCAAAAACTGGCCCGGTTTATGTGTGTTTCATTTAAATTACGGTGAAGTTTCACCAGATATAAATTGAGTTCCTGAGTAAGCGATGGAGCAGTTGTGCGTTTTTGCGTAGGAAGGTAATTAGGATAATAGTTTTTAAATATTTTGTGGACATAAATTAGCAGAGAAATTACAGCAGGGCGGGATTCTGTGCTCGTCTGTAATTATCGCCCATTACTGCTTCAATAAAAGAGCATTATCTTAATCATTTTAGAAGTTCATCTAACATATTTTGAAATAATCGGTATTGTGCGGAGGCATTCATGCTGGTTTGAATCAAATTTAAATCTCAATGAGCGCAAAAAGCCTGAAACCTGTAATTATCCAGCTCGGATAGAGCGCGGTGTGAGAACCCAGGACTGAATGCTGAGGTCATGATGATGGCTGTGTGAGCGTGTATGTGAGTGTCAGTGGGGTCTGTACAGCTCAACCCACAGCTCATGACACGCTGCCAAGGCCTCACACACTTGATGATGACAGATGGTGTCATCTCCGAAGCCTGACCAGGTGGCGCCGAGATGACGGCCCGAGGCAGAGCGCTGCGGTGATTGTTTACTGTACATCAAGCTCTTGTTTTCTCTCGCGCTAAAATATTTCGCATGCAAACTGTCCGAGGATGTCCAGTTCAATCAATCGCAAGCTGTCACGGTTTCTTCCTGGCCGCTCCGAGACGCGCTCGGCGCTCGCCGGTTTCAATTCCGAGCCAATTTCACCATCTCGAGGACGGTGGAGTAGATGTGCATTTCACGAAACGTTGACGGAGAAAAAAAACTCCACCCAGATCAATCTTAATTCATCCTTAAAACTTGCATGTGACCGCTTTACTTTGCTATCACTTTGGTTGATGGTTTTCCAACATTACACACAAAGCCACTCTGATCGTGGTGCGGTGGGATTTATCGCTCATGTCATTTCTAACCAAAGAGAGCGATGCAGCGACGCGTCAGTCCTTAACTCTGTCCAGCTCCTTCACCGTGTCATCTGTACACTCCACACAAACAGATCAGATTTCAATGCTTTATGCTGAGTTTACTGTGAATAACACGGCCAACACGGCTGTCCTCGTCCTTGCTTGAAGATCACTCACTTACCTTTTGAAATGCTCACATCTTCTCATTTCTAATTAATATGATAGGCAGCATGGTGGGTGGATCAGTGGTAAGCCCTGTTGCCTCACACTTCCTGGTACCTCCTGGTCCTGGGTTCGATTCCCGCCTCAGGGTCTGTGTGTGTGTGTGTGTGCAGTTTGGATGTCCTCCCTGTGCTTAGTGGGTTCCCTCCAGGTATTCTGGTTTCCTCCCTCAATCCAAAGACATGCAGATTAGGTTGATTTGCATTCCCAGTGTGAGTGTGCACGTAGATTGGCACTCTGTCCAAGATATACCCCACCTCGTACCCAAAGTCTCCATATTTTCTATAGGCAGTATAGAAAATGAATAAATAAATAAATAAATAAAATTTTAATGTGTACAGTGTTGCACGTCGCTGTCGGCACAGAATCTTAATGGTTACTTGCACTTCCTGGTTCCGGGTTCGATTCCCACCTCCGGTCTGTGTATATGCATGGAGTTTGCATGTTCGCCACGTGCTTGGTGGGTTTCCTCCAGGTATTCCAAGTTTTCTTCAACAGTCTAAATACATACACTCACTCACTCATCATCTATACCACTTAATCCTGTATTCAGGGTCACGGGGGCCTGGAGTCTATCCCAGGAGACTTGGGGCACAAGGCGGGATACACCCTGGACAGGGTGCCAATCCATCACAGGGCTAAAGACATACAGATTAGGCTAATTGATATTTCGTAGTGTGTGAATGTGTGTGAATGTGTGTGAATGTGTGTGAATGTGTGTGAGAGTGTGTGAGAGTGTGTGAGAGTGTGTGTGTGAGAATGTGTGTGTGTGTGTGTGTGTGTGTGTGTGTGTGTGTGTGAATGTGTGTGTGTGTGTGTGTCCTGTGATTGATTGCCACCCTGTCCAGGGTGTCCCCCGCCTTGTGCCCAAAGTCTCCTCAGATAAGCTCCACTCTTCCTGTGACCCCCTTATCCAGAATAAAGCGTCACACAAGATGAAAGAAATTTTGTATGAATGAAAACCCGAACACAATGTTGCACAGCATTGAAAACAAAAAGAGAGACTTTTTTTAAACAAAAGTGACCATTATCACTTCTTTTGACACTGCAGATTTTTCCCCCTTCCCATTAAATAAAGAGTTCACTGTCGGTACCCTCGCACTGACGATATCACTGTCCCCATGTGACGTCAGAGTGGCACACCAGCGACCCAGTGCTGGCTTCTTAAGGGATTAATGACAACACAGTACAAAACTGCACAGTACGAATCCGACGCACAGCAGGTGTCACGTGTTTCAGGGTGGAGTTTTCATTAAAATTTACATTGGAGAACATAATGAGTGTGTGTGTGTGTGTGTGTGTGTGTGAGAGAGAGAGAGAGAGCAGCCAAAGGAGGGCGTGCAGACAACAGAGCGTCGCAGCTGCTCCATGGGGAGGGGTGTGTGTGTGTGTGTGTGTGTGTGTGTGTGTGTGTGTTGTGGTGTGCTGTGTGGTGTGATGGGGCAGTAAATGTAATAAAGACAAATTATCACTCCAACAATAGCAGAAACGCTTCAGTCCTGGCTGTATGGATCTCTCCATGTCTCACCCTGACAAAACCCGGCCAACCTTTTACACGCTACATATGTGCAGGTCCCATGTTTTTTTTTTTTTTTGTCTTTTTTTCATGCTTTTTTTTTTTTGTCCTAATGCAATTTGCAGCAGAAGAATGTGGAGACGTCGTGGAGCTGCGCGCGCACGGCGATGATGAGCGACGAGAGACGTGCAAAGAGATGATGTCATGGTTTTAAGCGGATGGGAGGAGGATGAGGATGGATGGAGGGAGGGAGGGAGTGTGTGTGTGTGTGTGAGAGAGAGAGAGGAGAGAGAGGGAGAGAGGGAGGGAAGAAGAGGAGAGCGTAAGGTTTCGCAGGCGCTCCGGTAAAAAAAAAAAAAAAAAAGGAAGCGGCGCTTTGTGATGCGCAGGCGGCGCCGTGTAGCTGGAGGAAGAGCATCTCTCTCTCTCTCTCTCTCTCAGCCCAGCCCTAACGTCTCTCTCTCTCTCGCTCTCTCTCCGCCCAGGGGAAAGACAGGAGGGAGGCAGGCAGGCAGGCAGACAGGAGGGACGTGAAGGGAAGAGAAGAAAAGAGAGAGAGAGAGAGAGAGAGAGAGAGAGAGAGAATAAGGAAGAGAAAAGGGGAGAAATAAACGGGAACGCGGCTGCGATGGCGGCCAAATCGGACGGCGTGCTGAAGATGAAGAAGAGCGACGTGGCGTTCACGCCCCTGCAGAACTCGGACCACTCGGGCTCGGTGCCGGGGCTCGCGGCGGGCTCGCGGCCGGGCTCGGGCAGCGGCGAGGCGGATTTTACGCGCGGCGAGGCGCGCTGCTGCGGACCCGAGGACTCGACGTGCCTGCGGCTCGGGGGCGAGCGGCGGAAGTACGGCGCCTGGGACGGACTCTGGCTGGTGGCCGCGGCCGCCGTCTACTTCGCCGACGTCGCCACCGACGTGTGGCTCTCCGTCGACTACTACCTGCGCCGCGACTACTGGTGGTTCGGCCTGACGCTGTTCTTCGTCGCGCTCGGCTCCGTCTCCGTGCAGATCTTCAGCTTCCGATGGTTCGTGCACGACTTCAGCACCTCGGAGAGCGACACCGCCGCCGCGGCCGCCGACGGCACCGGCGGCAGGACTAACGAGAAGCGCTCGGCGCCGTGCGCCTTCTGCCTCTGGTTCTTACAGTCCGTCATTCACATCCTGCAGCTCGGCCAGATATGGAGGTGAGCGAGCCTTCGGGACTCCCCGTGCGCCGGGACGGAAAGCCTCGTGCCTCCATCATAAAAAATAAATAAAAAACACACACACACACATCCGTTCTGTGGGATCCACTGGCACCTGAGGTTTATTTAAATAATAATCCACTTCATCGCTGTTCATAGGCTCCACGCTGCATTAAATTATACTGCACCTAGAGTCACATTTACACCCCTCACACAGGCCTCAGGCGGAGTGTTCTGGGTGTGTTACCCTCTTTCTCTTTAGCAGAAATCCCATTTACATTTGGGGAATTTGCCAGACGCCCTTACTCATTTTTCGTCTTTTTTTTTTTTTATATATATACGAGGGTTAAGGGTTAAGGGCCTTGCTCAGGGGCCAACACTGTGCTGGTGGGGGTTCGAACCTGGGACCGTAGTCCAATGCCTTAACCACTGAGCTACCCCTTCGCCTCACAAACAATACACACCCTGCACTCCTTCTATTCATGCACTAACAAGCTTTTGTTAACCAGCAGGTTTTCTCTCTTTCTCTCTCTCTGTCTGTGTGTGTGTGTGTGTGCGCGCGTGTGCTCAGCATTTCTCCACCTTTCATTTGATCCCATAGACACACTCACCGGTGCACAGCCTCTCTGAGAAGTCTTCAGGGTGTGTTTCCTCCCCTCTCAAATCAGAAAATATACACCGTGTTGTTGCATTAACCAGCTGTTATGAACACTCTAAACAGGTCGTTTATTGATCAGCCGATGGATTTCTGGCCCGTTTGTGTTTTGTGTTTGTGGTGGAAAGGACCAGCTCTCGAGCGTGTTGCCTTTAGCTTTAGATGGCTGTGCGTTTCTCTGTGAGCAGGTGTCATGTGGAATGAAGAAATATCTTGACATAAGGCATTGCACACTATGCATTTCTCATTTCTCGTATCCTTGCTCTAACCAGGTGCTATTCATGCTCTAATCGGGAGATTTTTAAAGAACTTTAATGCCTAGCCCGGGTGTGTTTCTCCGTCTTTTATGTTTGTGTGTTTAAACGTCCCTGTATCTGGGATCACCAAGGTGCTACATGTGCATGCAGTCTGTGATGGGTTACGCTTTGCTTTTTCGCATGCTGTGCTCATTCGTATGCTAACCAGGTATTGTAGAAACCAAAGAAACTGAGAACTGAAGTTTAACTAACTCTCAACTCTACTCTCTAGTAGTCCGATATTCCAAGCAGGTGGCATGTATTTAGTGATTACACATTTTAGCCATGACTCTGGAGTTGACTCACAGTTAGACCATGCATGGAGTGTTGTTTGGAAAGTGCTAGGTTTTGGGCTGCGGTGTTAATAAGCATGTGCCAATATTTATATTAGACATGCAAATGGGAGAAAGATGGAACTGGACAGCACCTTGTGTTTTTTTCCTCTTGTACTGTACAAACCTCGGTCTTGTACATGGGTATGTAAGCTTGCAAACTTCTGTAAATGTCTATAAAAGTGAGTCTTGGAGTCTTTATGACGAGTTTGGAACGTCAACGTTTCAGTTTTGCGCACTTACCTTTTGCATGGCTGGCTTTTTATGTGCTAATATTTATGCTACGCTAATCCAAATTAATGAAACATTCACCCAAAACATAGCCCGATGTAATTCTAAGTACTTGTATAATCAGTTAATACATACTGTGCTTCCTTTTATGGACTAATACCTGAAGCTAGCAATTAACTAGATAATTAATTAATTCATTTGTTCTACAACCAGGCGGCACAGTGGTGTAGTGGTTAGCACTGTCGCCTTGCATCTACAGGTCGGGTGTTTGATTTCCACCTCAGGTCTGTGTGTGGTGTCTCCATACTTGGTGGGTTTTCCTCCCACAGTCCAAAGACGTGTTGTTGGCCTAAATTGGCCATAGTGTGTGTGTGTGCCCTGTGATGGATTGGCTCAGTGTCCAGGGTATAGACTGCCTGTGCCCAAAGTCTCCAGGGATAGGCTCCAGGCCCCCCATGACCCTGTAAATGATAAGTGGTATAGAAAATGAGTGAATGAGTGATTGTTTTATAACGTTGTGTATTGTTCTGAAGTCTAGAAATCTGATCTTTTTGATCTGATATTATCATGCAGGCAGGATAATATTATAACCACATCTGCCGTTAAAAATAACAACATTCGGTTCTACTTCTGTCAGCCAGAAAACTGAGGTTACAATGGGAACTGTTAAAATCGCAGAAAGTTCATATTGTTAAATCTTAAGCTGTCAAGAATCTTAGCTGAATGTCATAGTTTAATTTTTTTGGAAATTTAAACTAGTATGTGTATATATACATGGTATACTATTTTTTTTATTTTTTACCATTTTCCTCCCCCCACCCCCATAAGAAAACAACAGCCAGTCAGAGAAATGAGAATTTACATAAATAAACAAATACAAATACGCATCAAACAAAAGAATAATAATCATTTTTAAAAAGCATTAGAATTTTTTTTTCTATAATTCTTTCTTTACAGATCTAATTTATCTGCATCTACATTTTCAAAGTGGCTCATAAATGGTTGCCAGATGTCATAAAATTCCTGAGTGGACCGCTTTATTGAATAGCGAATCTTTTCTAGATAAATATAAGAGAAGACCTCTCTAATCCAGTGAGCATCCACTGGTGTTAATGTCTCCTTGCGAGAAGGGAGCTGAAGGCTGAAGGCTGGGTATGTTTCTAATGGTATTTGGCATATTTTTGACAAGGTATCAAAAAAAAAAAAAAAAAAAAAAAAAAACTCCCAAAATTATATAACGTATTACTTGTTGTGAGATGCGTTTCTGCAGATGTGTGACCGTAGCCTTCCTGGCAGTTTGTAGCAGTCTGGCTGTTCTGTTCTGACCTCTCTCATCAACAAGCCCTTTCTCTTCCATTCTATACTGTTTTTTGTCTTTCGCACCATTTTGTTTAAATCATAGAGACAGTTGGGCCGGGAGCTCAGCCACCCATCTGATGTGGCGAGCCTGTTACCGCTGCGCCACTCGGGGATAAGAGAAACCTTCTGAAATACTTAAACCCGCCCATCAACTGATTAGTGATGCTAATCACTCACTCATATCACACGTCCTGATGTTTGACGTTAACATCAACTGAACCTCTTGGATTGTGTAAATGAGGAAGTGTAAATAGTTTCCTATTAAAGTGGACGTGAAGCGCTTAGAGCCAAATATTATTTATGTATGTATGTATATATGCATGGAATTTTTTTTTTTTTTTTGGATCCCTGGAAGTTGAAGGTATACGCATGCTAATACTTATGCTAAGCAGGTAATATCAAGGGGGTAAAAAGGATATATCTGCAAAGGTGAACTCACCTCTGCTTTTTTTTCAGAATCCTTGACTCTCAGAAGACTATAACTTTTAACCTTTTTAAATCCGTAACAGCGCAGTGATGACGCTCTCAAAGCTCACTTATATAACATGTAATAATTGTACAGTATAGAAACTTGCTGTGAGTTATTTCTTACTTGCTAAAAAATGCTCCAAATGTTGACCAGTGTGATTTTGTTTTAAATTAAAAAAAAAGGGGGGGGGGGGGGTGTTTGTATTAGGGTGTGTTTTGTGAGGCTAATTCTGGCTAATCATTATGCCTAGCATGTTTTAGACAGGCTGTAAAATGATGTAAGCCTGGGATGGTTAGAAACATAGAACTTCTACTTAGTCCTATTAATCAGTTGGATAATTTTTTTTTTTTTAATCACTCTCTTAGCATCAGGGCTATTAAAAGCGGTTAGCATCTGATTTGCTGATGTGTGTTGATGGAACGAGGTTGCACCGGTTTCCCAAATGGCACCTTGTGGCGTGTGAACTTCTCGGGTCACCGCGCACACGGTACGTTTTCTGTGTTAGCAGGTCAGTACGGTGGTTTTTACTCTAGGCTGTACAGATGCTCTGGATTATTTTTAAAAATCCATGCAAATTCACTTCACATCTATGTTTCTTTCAAGCGATACACGTCCTAGTCTGAGCACAGAGATCCATCATACAGGACCTTATAGCTAAACTTTAATTTAACAATCCTGAACGTTAGTGTTAGCTTAAATCTTAAGTTATCTATCTTTGCCAAATCACTTAGTCATATCTTATTATTCCTTTTTTTATATTAATTGGTGTGTAAAGTGATTAGTGATTAGTTTAGATTAATTATTAATAAGATTAATTGTTAGCAATCTCGTGTATGCTAACTAGTTAGGAACCTGATCATGTGAAATCATGATGCTTTGCTAGCAATCTAAAAAGAAAAAAAAATAGCTTGCTAGCAAATGTCACATGACATTGTGATAGATGGTTGGCTAACAATCTTAGCTGATTATTGTATCAGCTATACATTAGACAAAAATAAAGTACTACAGTATTTAAAGTTAGATTTGTTAAATGTCTAAGTTATGAAATAATCATTTATTATATTACAAAAATGTATCAAAATAAAAAAAGTGGAAATTAGTCCGCTTGTTAACAATTTTGCTTATGCTAAACTAGTTGGAAACCTGATGTGCTAACAGTGCACAGCAACTTGATTATTGTTAGCTGGTTTGCTAACTGTCTAGCAGTTAGCTGAATGTTATCTGAGTTGCTAGTGAATTTGATCTTGGACTTAAAATGAAGGAGTTTAGCTTGTGTTTACTGACTTGCTAACGGCTAATGTGTCACAGTCTTGGTTAAGCAAATTATTTCCAAGCAAAACATAACACACCATCACCACAGAAGCGTACAGCTTGTACCTTTATCTGGAATACAAGCACAGTTCATTAAGCTAATTAGTTGTAAACTTGAATAGCTTACTTTACTTTCTAGCTTGCTTAAAAAAGACGACTGTTTTTAATTACACAATAAAACAGTTACGCTAATGCTAGCTTGCTGTCAAGATGAAAAGAAGTCCACTTTGATTTTTAAAGCAGTCGGTGCATGTATTTACATATACAGGTACATGTATTTTTTTTTGTAACGTTTTGGTTGTTTTATATGCAAAAATATAAAAATATAATTAAATTGTTAAAAATATTAGTAATGATTAGTAATATTGGTAATATTTTTTGGGTGGCTCGTTTGGGTGGTGCATTTACATTATTTCTTATTGGAAAATTCATATTGCAATACAAATTATCCTCTTAAGAAAAATTTCCCCATCCAGAACGGATTACATTTGTTTGCCGAGGTACCACTGAATAATGTTCACCATTGGCCTCCACGGTCCTTAGTTGGACTACAGAGGTTTCTAGACGGATGGATGAAATACAACTGTTCAGCTAATTATCTGTCTTTATGTGAAACCTGGGTTCGTGCTAAGTAGGAGTCTTTAAAAAAAGTCCAGAGTCTTAAAAAAAAAAAAAAAGATGACATTTATCGATCTGTTTGTTGCTAAATCTGAGAACATCGGGAAAATGCTAACAAGATGGAGTTACGCTTCAGGGAAATGAAAGATTCAATGACAATATTAGCAATGTGTTGTTGCTAGCACACATTTTATATATATATATATATATATACTATTGGTTGAATGCTGACATGGTGTTTTAAACCCAATTAGCAGTGCATGTAGACACACAGGCGTCTACTCAGCGGGACATGCTAACAGGATTACGAGCATTGATGGAGAAGGTGAGATGGAGAGACGAGACGCTTAGACACAGACAGACCAAAATCAGTTTTGGACCTGAGGGACCTGGGGGACTGGTTGAGTCTAGTTTTAGATTAAATGACAATTTCAGCAGTGATTACCACTCTGTGTGTGTGTGTGTGTGCGTGTGTGTGTGTGCGTGTGTGTGTGTGTAGGTGTGTGAGGCTCAATATCTCATGCCATTTTTCCATATCACATGTTAAGACTTGACGAGAGCATCTCGATGTGTTCTCAATGGAGGATTGTCAAGGTGTTCACGAGCCTAGGAATGTTTACTAGACGTATAGACGTATAATTAAATGCTAACATTAAAGACACCAATGAAATCAGACAGTACCGAGGGCTGTTTTTTTTCTGCTCGTGGTGCAGGTATGATATTTTGATCGCATCCTCGATCCAAAAATACTGTAGATAATTTTTTGCTAATTAGCTCAGCGCTATTCTTCAATTAAGAGTGTGTATGTGTGTTAGAGCTTACAGAAAATCTCAGCATGTGTACATCTGGACTTTTTCCAGGCTTCAGTTATTTTGTTAATGAATTCTCAACTCGGATCGGTTAGAAGGTGTTGATTCATTTTCTTTCACGTCACCCCTTCCAGTAGTACAGCTGCGAATTACACGTTCATATCAAAGCTCTCACTCTAATACGTCATCGTTTCTATAGAAACAACCCATTCACACCGGAACCGATCCGGAGAAGCACATTAAACATGTATATGGTTATCGATAAGATTTTAAAGGCGCCGTATTATGCATAATGTTATCTTTTAGTCATGTTTAGACATCCGAGTGAGTCTCCAGTGTGTGTAGATTTCCTGCTAATGTGACCTCATTTAAGAAGAGCCCCTCCTCCAGCCTGTTGCTCAGCTCTGCTGTCCTGTAGAGGGGCGTGGCAAGGGAGTAGCTCAATTCGAAAAGACACAGAAACGGCGCACTTGGAAGAGGAGTGAAACAGAGGGAGTTTGAATTTTAAACAGGGCATTATCTAAAGGGGTAAAGTCAGCGGGAGCAGGTCTGTGATACGTCTTAACTTGTTAAAGAGGTAGTGAAATATGGTACCTTTAACATTTATGGAAGGAGTCTCCAGTGTGAGAGGTAAAGCTTTAACTTTGTTGAAAGTTTTTGTTTGATTCTTCAGCCCAGAGGAGTTTTCATTTAATATGAAAAGGTGGAAAAATGTAAAATAGTCACAGACGTAACAGCCTCATTATACCACCTGATGGTTGATTTTTTTTTTTTTTTTTTCCAGTAAAAGCATGTCACAACGCACGTGGCAAATCATCTGCAATATCACTGATACCAACCATGGACTGATTTTTCTGACCAATCATAGACCAGGGCCAATGGGCGTGGCCTGGTCTTTTAATAAGCACCCTTGATTGACAGCGCCCTCTCGGAGCCTCTCAAGGCTGAGAATTGGAATTGTTATAAATCACATCAGATCAGTGATTCAGAAAGTTCATCCCCATTCCGTTCATCCCCATCCCAAAGTTAAACTTTTAGGTTCCTAAAGTTCTGATTAGGATTAGGATTTTTTTATTTTTAGGGTCTTATTTCTTTCACTTCGCTTCTCCACAAAGCCCTGGATTCACACTCTGCTCTGTTATTTCTCAGTTTTATGCCTAACGCCTCGGTCAGATGCTTCATGTGACCTTCGTTTTAAAGGCATCCTTATAGTCAAAGACGTCATAAAATTTCATTGCCACTCATTCATCCTGACGGACGATGTGGGGGAATGATGAATTCCAGCGTTAGCTGCATAATGTATGTATTGTGGAAGAGCATATAGACCATGAGTGTTCAAGTATAGCTCCTAACGCTGCTGTGAAATAAGCAGCTAAAATGACCAAATGGTGACATTATTTACTTTCTAACACTGTAAACGATTAGGTTGTGGCTTGAAGTCAGTTTGAAGTTATGATTTGTTCAAGCTACCGGGTTTTGACCCACGGAGCCACGGGTTCTCATCCGACAAGATGCATCTGCTTGGAATAAACGGACTCCTTCTGTTTTTGTTCTTTAAGCTAGTCCATAGACTGATGAAATACTTTCAGCTAAATAATTTAGGTAAGTGTATCTGATCTAGACAACACCAAAGAACATGATGGCTCAAGTTTAGAAATCTAGAGTCAATAAAGTATGGACTGTATTTTTAATGTGCTGCAATTTTCTTTTCAAGCATTTGGATCGATACAATGGAAAACATCCATATTTGGCTCACACTCACTCACTCATCATCTATTCCGCTTAATCCTGTATTCAGGGTCACGGGGGGCCTGGAGCCTATCCCAGGAGACTTGGGGCACGAGGCGGGGTACACTCTGGACAGTGTGCCAGTCCATCGCAGGGCAACTTCTAGACTTCAATCCACCATTTTAGTTTTTTCTCAGCTTCAGCACATCGGATTTAACTAATCAGCTAATAAAAATCCTTTCTGAATTGACCTGGGTGTTGTAGAGCATCTCAGAGACTCAAATGTGCAGAGCAGAAGGAGGATCCTCTTCTTTAACTCCAGTCTTGGAGAGGCAGTTTCAATACGGTTTGGTCATTCTTCTTCTCCAACACTGCTGATTCAACAGATTCAACTAATCTGTAAATTCAGTGGGTGTATTAAGGTGTTAGTGAAATACAAACTGTGGCCCTAAGGGACTGGAGTTCAAGATCGTTGGTATCTATTTAAATAAAAGAACGGTTTCGTTTGGACATTGTTCAGAACTCTTTGCATTTCATATATTGTAGGACCCGAATGTCTGCATGTCTGTATGTCTGTCCAGTCAGATTTTGTCACAGCATCACGTGAAACCTACCTGGACAGAATTTAATGGAACTTTGCCAGTACTTTGGTATTTGCCTGTAGTTAAACCTGAACTACAAATTAAATCAAAATATTGACTAGAGGTAAAGTTATGAGCAGTTATGTGCCAGATTACAAACCGGAAGTTTTAATTAGAACAAACTGGGTCAAGTGATTAAGTTGAGTGATAAAATGAAATAATATTATTATTTTTAGCTTTAACCTTTTACCTATTTCTACAAACTATTTTGCCTCAGTGACAGGTGCTCAGTATATAATCGATATATAATAGTATATAATAGATGTGATAGCATGCGTTTTATTTCCCCTTCCTAACCACCAGGAGGCGATGTTATAATACCTGGGTTCCTTCGCCATCACTACTATCGTTGTCACATTGTCACATGGTGAAACCCAAATGTTGATGATGAAGGTCTCATCAAGGTACCTGGATATTATAACATCGCCTCCTGGTGGTTATTATCTATACCAGCGATCTTGTTCAGTGCAAGCTACCACTGTGACATGGACCCCAGTGTTTAAAGAACCAGGACATTACCTACAGATATGTACTGTACTTGCTGTAACAAGTCTTTGCTTTCATTTTTCTGGTGTAAATCTGCTGTATGGAAAGCTGGGGCAACACTTTTTTTTTTCTTCCCTTTTTGCTTTCTTTAAAGCCTGCCAGTGGAGCAGCCGCGCTCCTCTGCATGTGGTCTTGGCTGATCGGTTCCCTTAATGAGCTGGACCTACATGATTGCACTGCAAATGAGCGTGCACCAAACTCCAGGGTGCTCGGGCCTCCATGGTGACCAGGTGCTCGGTCTAAACGGAGCGTGGAGTATTTATAGCAGCTGGTGAGGGGGCCATCTTGGCAGCGCGACTGACCGACCTGTGTGACGCGCTGAGGTCTTCAAAGGCGTCATCGTGGCACAGGGGCACTCTCACTTCAACACGTCGCATGCTGATATTGGTTAAATATAGGACGGCTTAAGAACACTGAAATATATTGTCATTTAATCGAGGATGATCTGGCTAAATGGAGGATTTAAGCGACTGTGGGAGTGAGAATAGCTCCTGGTATTCTTTTCCAGTAAAAGGTTCATATCTCTGGAATAAAGAGGCAATAACGTGCTCGCTCTGTCGCCGCGATCCGTGCTGAATTACCATATTAAGTTACACATGCAGATGTATGCTAATGCAGCTGGTTTTATGTAAGGGAATGTAAATAGAGCTGTAGCGATCCATTTTAACTCTGCGTCAGGAGAGCTAACACATTTGTGCTCATATATGTTTAAGGCTTATTTTAATATTATAAATGAATATCGAATCCGTGCCTTCGCGTGTGTGAGATTCGGAAATTGATGGCAAATTTTAAAACGTACTACAGAATCCATTCATTCAGCTTCTGTACTGCTTTATCCTGTGTATAGCATCGCCGGGGACCTGGAGCCTATCCTAGGAGACTTTGGGCACAAGGCGGGGTACACCCTGGACCGGGTGGCAATCCATCGCAGGGCACACACACACACACACACACACACACATTCAGACCACAGGCAGTTTGGGAACATTAATTACCCTAATCTGCATGTCTTTGGACTGTGGGAGGATCTATAGGTTGGAATCGAACCTCGATCCTTGAGGTACGAGGCCACAGGAATCCAATCAAAGGATAAAAACGGAGCTGTTGTTGGTTATATATCGTGACCTTTCTAGCACAAAACTCCACCCTGACGTGTTTAGCGATTCTGGTGCTAATTTGTTGTCCTTCGCTGTTATACGCGTAAGACGCTAGCTGTTTTCATGCTGTACGGTTGTCACATGAGGATATAATTACTGCTGGCAAAATATTGCACTGGACAAAATATTTCTGCAATCTCAAACATCGATGCGTTCAGCTCGAAGAATGTAACGAAGCAACATGACGCCATTGGCCTGAGCTACGGCTAGTTAGCATGACTGCGACGATGACGGTTTTTAGCGTGAAGTTTGTAGCTTTGTAAGATGTAATGAAGGAAATCTTTAAAGTCGAGTGACCAGCATGTTGATGAAAGACATTTATCGTACAAAAAAGACTAGTTTGAACAACAAAAATCGTTTCAACAAAGATTACAAAGATTGATATGCGAGCTGGATTTTTTTTCCTTCAAATGACACCGGGTAGAAATGTTGACGCATGTTTCAAAGAGATCACGAGTCCAACAGAAGGCAGCGAGCGCTGTTCATGCTGTGCAGTTCATGCTGGCTCATCACTCCGTCCTCTATCTCTGCACCCGCACGCAATTCCACTCGTACTGGCTCTTTCGGCTTTCGTGATGGATTTCGTGTTGCAATGCTGCAGACCTTTCGGTTTTATCTGAATGCACGCTCGAGGTGCTGTTCGAGTCACGCTCCGGTGTAGGACAAAACAGAAACAAACCACAGTGTCCTTTCTTTTAATAACCCCAGGAATGATGACCATGTTCCAGAGTGCAAATGTTCAGGCTGATGCAACCGAGGCAAATGCAAGCGACCTGGACAGTGTCTAAAGCTAGCGTGATAAAAGAGGTAAAATCTATAATCCACCTTTCTTGCAGGTCTCAAGGGACACACCGGAGCCGGAGGCAGGACTGTTCATCAAGACTCGTCCAATGGGCCATGGGTGGGGCTGGGAGCAGCCAGTTCAGTAATCGTACCCAAAACAGAAGGGTTAGGGTTAGGAGCTGGAAGGTAACGGACATGACATAACTTTAACGCACCTTGAACATGAGCTGGTTTGGAGATGTTTAAAAGGAAAGCCTCGGGGCATGAATCATAGCATAAATCATATCGCTGGATTGATGCTTCACTTTACTATTTAATGTTGGAAGAGTAACTTATCATGGACATTTCTCCAAACTCTTGCCCTGGTGGGCTCCCTCAGTGACCAGGTGCTCCGTACCAAGTTAAATTGAGTGTGAAGAATTTACGACAGCTGGTTGGAGGCCGTCTTGGCAGCATGAGCGACCAGCATGGTCCGTGGATTCTCTCTTTATCAGTGACCAGCCTGATCCATGGACACGCTTTTTATCTGATTAGCAGTACTGCATTAGCCTTCGGAAAAAATTTTAAATAAACAGACTGGTGTGTACAGCTGTGTGGATTAGTTTCACCCGATATATGAAAGGTAGACGCACCTTTGGCTCTAGAAGGCAGGAAATCGGGAAGCCCGAGAGAGTCCAGATGTGGCCACCGTATCCTTTCCTGGAGCTCAATCCTTTTCTCTTAATGCAGCTTTACTCTCTCTCTCTCTCTCACACACACACACATACAGTATATACACACACCATTTCACTGTTTCGCTCCTTCCACTTGCCTTTTAATTAATGTTGGAAAATACAATTATGGATGGCAAGCATGGCTCATTTAACAAACAAACAGGTTGGAAAGTGAGCGAGGGCCGGGTGGAAGGGTGCGCCGTGCCGTGTGTAATGTATACGTGTGCTCTGAAGAACTCCTCCCCAAAGGAGGCATTAGCTAGACTGATGTCTTTAAACACTCAGCTCTTACTGCTCGACTTCGACTCTACACTTTATTTCTGTGATCCAAGTCTTTGCATACTTGAGTGCAGAGGATTTTTTTTCTTTTTGTGGCCAGTAGTTTTGATTCAGAAGACGCCGTGCTGCCATTCATGGTGATAATCATCTTACATAATGGGCCGTCCATCCTGAATCTGTCTTGTTCTGCTTTAAATACTATAGACTTATAATATATCTCTTCTTAAGGTTGTTTTTTTCTTGACTTGCATGAGACTTGACTTGCGTTCAGGTCTTCTCTGTAGTGTTAATAGGCCAATATAAATATTGTGAAGGTTACAATTAAAGGATATAATGCTGAACAAGAAACACTAAGGGTGCTTTCACACCTGTGGTTCTGTTCATTTAGTCCGGACCAAGTGCAACAACAGATACATTGTAGCGTTTTTCTGCCGTTTTGGTTCCTTTTCACACCATACTGATTGCTTTGGTCCGAACCAGATAACACATGATAACATCCACATCACTCGTTGGCCACATGTGTCATTGAACGTATTTCCTAATCTGCTTTTCGATTGGTCAGAATTGACGTGGGGATAATTTGCAAAGGAACTCCCGGAAGTAAACAAAGACAGGAGGAAAAGCCGGCAGACAACATGCCGCTCTTTAGTGTGGAGAGACTTCGCAGCCTAATTATAACCCTGGTCGTTGTGTGCTGTATTTTTTGTATGCATCAATACAGACAAAGCATACAATTTGAGAATGAAGCGCGGATGTGGCTGGAAAACAATGTTTTAATGTACTACAAACAGCGAAGGCGCATCGCAGGTCACTTCAGGAGGAAGCGTGCATTAATTTTGCAAAACTGTGACATGGTCATCTTCCGGAAACATCACCAACGATCCATCAGGTAATATTATGACAATGAAACGACTCCACGTTTGTCCGTTTGTTGCTTAAGCGCTAAGTGACCTGTCAACAAATACTAGTCTTCATCCCACAATGCACAACGCAGCTGACTACGGCAGCTCGATTAGTCCAAAAATGTGCAGTTGGGTCTGTTCAAGTTCGGAACGTGTTCTCACCACAAACGAACCGCTCCAGTGTTCGTTTGAAAGCGTACCGAGACCACCTCTCCGACGAGGTCTCGGTACGCTTGTTTGGTCCGATTTTGGTCCGAACTAGAGTGCGATTGCTGCATTCACACCTGCCCAAACGAACCGCACCAAGAGGGAAAACGAACTCTAGTGCGATTCAACCGTACTAAATAAGGCAGGTGTGAAAGCATCCTAACTAATCAACAAATCAACTAACCTGAAATTCATCTGGATAGACACACACACACTTCTAACCAGTAGTATAGCTTTAAAGAAACTGGTTGTGCTGTCAAGAGTCAACATTGCACTTTTGGGACTTTTGGGACTCAAGTTGAACCCTGGTGGCACAGAGGCTTAGTGGTTAGCAATGTCGCCTTGCACCTCCAGGGTCTGTGTTCGATTCCCGTCTCGGGGAATCCTTTGTCCTTCCGTCTTTGTCCACGGAATTTGGATGTTCTTCCCGTTCTTGGTGGGTTTCCTCTGGGTTCTCCGGTTTCCTTCCACAGTCTAAAGGCTAACTGGCATTCGCAAATTGCCTGTAGTGTGTGTATTTTGTGTGTGCCCTGTGATGGATTGGCATCCAGGGTGTACCCTGTCTTGTACCCAAAGTCTCCTGGGATAGGCTCCAAGTCCGCCATGACCCTGTACACAGGATAAAGTGGTATCGATGGTGAGTGAGTGAGTGAGTTAAACCCTAAACTTAACACGTAGCTAAAAAGACTTTCAATTAAACTGAGGGGTTAAAGGGCTTGATTAGTGACTGAATAGTGGTAGCTTGGTTGCATTGGGATATAAACTCATAACCTTCCCATCAGTGGTCTAGTACGCTAATACTGTGGCAGTGGCCGTCAATTTCCTTGACTGGAATTGTACGGCTTGGGTCTTTGGATTGGACGGTGACTCTATGACTAGGCACTAGATTTGAACAGGATGATTTGACCAACTTTAAAAGTTTGTACAGCTTAGACTGTGTCGGAGCTTCAGACTTGGACTAGACTTGGACTCCTCAGCTCAGGACACCTCAGTGACCTGACTCTTACTCCATGGTTTGGAAGCTGTGCAGATTGGGACAGTGCATTGGTACTCAGAAATCTGGACTTGAATTAAAACTAGGATCCTGTAACTTGAGTCTTGACAAGCTTTCAGACTTGTCAAAGGACACATGGCACTTGGGCACATAGGCGTAATTTGGGTCGGGTTTGTTATCCTCCCGATAATCCACACTAGGCCTGCCTGAGGTGAGGGGGAGTGGGGATTGGGCAAGTCCTCGTCCAGCTCGTGCTATGGGTGGCGATCTCATCTCCCCCATATTACGCTACAGAAATCGTCAAAAGGGTAAACCCTGGCCACAGTAGAACGGTGCAAGAACACCCAGTGCATCATAGCTGGTTTTTAAACCAGTCTCCACATTTCGCAGATCCCAATTCGATTGAGCACCTGATGGGACAAGCTAGTCCGATCCATGGAGGCTCCACCCTGCATCCAACAGTACCCAGAGGATCCGATGCTAACATCAGGCACCACAACACATGGCCAAGTGTCTTGTGGAGTCATGCCCCAAGGCTCCAGAGCTGCCCCAGGGGCAAAAGCAGAAGGAACGCAATAATGGGTATAATGCTGTGTGTTGTAATGTTGTGTGTGTCTCCTGATTCAGATTTAAGTCCGGTGTGTAGTGCCGCGTCTCTTCTATATCCACATTTTGTCGTTCTTTGTTTGGAGGACTGAAGAACAGCTCCACAAATTACTTGCCATCTTTATATCGATCTTGATTACATCTTTGCTCTTAAAAGAGTCCCGGTCCTGCTTGTTAACATCTTATGTCAGGCCATTATGTTTTAATGGTTATTGGCAGAGGCATAGCATTTCATTTAGTCTGATGCATTCAACTGTCATGGTTATGTATGAGCATGAGTACAACCTGGTCATTTGGTTTATTGAGACTTTAAGGTATCATTAGGAAAAACGCTTGGCATCCAGGGTTAGGATTAGAAAGAAACAAAAAAAAAAAAGTCAAGTAATGCAGAATATCCTGGAATAAACTTCGGCGTGATTCTTTACTGATATTTCTGTCGTGGCCCTGGATGAGAGCAGTGAACCGACCCATTGTGTGCATTCTGAGCTTAATTGGTTTACTGAAAAATGTCATCACGACTTTTTTATGAGAATAATTAGGCCTGGGCTTTGCTTCTAAGAAAGCGCCAAGGTTGGACCAGAATTTGACATCTGATATGCCAGATTTCCACAATCTCCACTTAACATCTTTTAACAAATCCACTCATATGGATATGTTTCGAGTTTTCATAGTCTTTTGGTGTTGATATCGTGTGTCCTCGTACTGCCCACAGCAATGCCTACCGGGGATGAATATTTAAAGTGTGACGGACATGTGTGTGTGTGTGTGTGTGTGTTCAGGCTGTAGCTCCTGCATTATTAAAGAACGCTTGTGCTCTTGTTTGTCTCTTGCTACACCGGGTCACAGTGGCCATAAACACCACCACCACCACCACCACCACCTCAGCACACAACAGCGATTTTTAGCAACATAAACTCTCAAGAAGCAGCAAGAGCCTAAGGTCAAAAGGGTTAGTTCAGGTTCAGTTAACACCTAGCAAAAAAAAAACAAACAAGGAGGGTGTTGTTTAGTGTAAAACAGATAAGACGTGTCTGTCCCAGTGTTCTGTATCTCAGTGTCAATCTACTTTGACTGAACTGATAGAAAGACATGGGTAGTTTATTCTAGCCATTATTATTCCAGAACACATCTGCCTACAGTATGTATTCTGGGTGGGTAGTGCAGTGGAAATCCTGAAATCTGGAAATCTCCTAAATATACAGTGCAGTATTATATAGAAATATTTGTTTAACCCATTTCTGTGTCTTTAATTTATTTCATCACAGCGCTGTTGAATTCTCAAACCTTTTTGGGCCTATGATGTTGATTATTGTACTATAACTGCAGTTTTTCTATAACATTATTGATTCTACAGAAACAGCTTATTTACCCGGACTTATAAGGTGTACGGTCCACAGGGGAAAAAAACAACTAGTGTCAGCATTAAAGTTGTACTTTTATGCCTTCAGGAAAGAGTAGTTTGCACTTTGAGGTTTCTCAGCATCACGACAGACTAAAAAAGTAATAGGTCAGCAGCAAGGTGGCGTAGTGGTGACCTCACACATCCAGGGGCCATGTACGATTCCCTCCTCGTGTGTGTGTGTGTGTGTGTGTGTGTGTGTGTGTGTGTGTGTGTGTGTGTGTGTGTGTGTGTGTGTGTGTGTGTGTGTGTGTGTGGAGTTTGCGTGTTCTCTCCGTGCCTGGTGGGTTTCCTCAGGGTACTCCGTTTTCCTCCTACAGTCCAAAGACATGCTGATTAGGCTGTTTGGCATCCCAAGTTGACCGTAGTGTGTGTGTGTGTGTGTGTGTGTGTGTGTGTGTGTGTGCCCTGCGCTGGCTTGGCACCCTGTCCAGTGTGTACCGCACCTCATGCTCAAAATCTACTGGGATGGGCTCCAGAAACCCACGACTCTGTATCAGGACATCAAGCGGTATAGAAGATGATTGAATGAAAGTAATTGGTGCGGTATAAGTGGAATAAAACAATCCAGGACATGCTGATGTAGGAAAATAATTGCCTGTAAAGTAGTAGCTGTGACTGATTTTACAATTTTTCCCCCCCTAAAATTCAGTTTCTTTTAGATGAAAAGTTCAGTTTTGGAACAATTATCCAATCTATTTTTAGAGAAATTTAAATTGCCAAACATTTTCCTATTCAAAATTGATTGGCATTTTATTTTTTATGATTTAGGTAAATTCACAAACATTAAACAGTCAGAAAAACTCACGCTTTGTAAGAGTATTGCATCTTCTTCCTTCAATATTTTTGGGCGGCTAGGGCAATACCGCCACCTGCTGGACTGGATTATGGAGCAACAATTAATAAGACAAGTTATACAGGGTCTCAGTGTTTATTAAATACTTTTGAATGCTTCAAAACCTGTAAGAAACAGTCTGTAAACCTTAGCACTATTGACTCAAATAGAAAATCACAATGTCCGAAAATGAGCTGGAATCGAATCAAGCGGCTTCCCAAGATTCACGGCGCTAAATGCCCACTCAGATCACTGCTCAAATACAATTTAATGAATGTAAATTACAGAACATCAGAGACCCTTCTCCCTAGGACACTGCTGCGTGTTTTTTTTATTTTATTCATCCAGTCCTTCATTGTCCACTATATCTTCTCACCTGCATGAACAAACACATGTAGCTGTGTTCTGTATTTATTACACACACTATTTAAGATGAATGACTCACCACTCAGCTCCCGTTTCTTGGAGAGAGAGAAGAAAGAAAAAAAAAAGTCAATTCCTGGTGCCATTACCAGTGGCATGATATGTTCTCACCAGCACTAGAACAGTGTGTGCTTACGCACGTCTGAGGAAGCATTTCTTAAAATATTTGTGAAGGAAGGTTTCCCGTCACTCTCAGTCCTGGGTTTTGGACCTTAAAATAAAGTTGGACAACTTTATCACTTCTTGAAGTGTCAAAGGGTGAATACATATGATTTTGGCTGTTGTTTAGAGAGAACATAAAGGACGGCGTGCGGAAGATATAAAAGGGAATGAAGAAGTATGTCAGGGAAAGTGAAAGAATGATGAACAAGAGAAGGG
This sequence comes from Clarias macrocephalus, assembly GCA_011419295.1. Classification (NCBI taxonomy): domain Eukaryota; kingdom Metazoa; phylum Chordata; class Actinopteri; order Siluriformes; family Clariidae; genus Clarias; species Clarias macrocephalus. Next base: position 58,310 of record JAAGKR010002501.1, on the reverse strand, counting down.
AGTGGAGATGAAGAGATTGACTATAAGGCAAGAGAGGAAATTACAAAAGGACAAAAGGTAGTAGAGGCATAGGGAAACGGATGTCAAAAAAAACAGAAAGCAGGACAGAAAATAAGTGTGAAAAATAAGAGAGAGTTAAATATTGTGACAGAGAGACCACACAGAGTTCCCTAGTCTCCATTCTGCAGCAGTAGGTTCCTAAACACAGTGGAATAAAAACAATGTCAACATCAGGAGAGAACAAGACGTTCAGGACCAAGCAATGAACTGGAGTGAGAGAGAAAGAGAGAGATGAGATTAAGAACAAGTGGCCCGGTCAAAAGACAATGATGAGGTCATGAGAGAAAAGCAAAAAACAAGATCAAAAGGGAACATGAGATCCAAACAACGAGTGAAGCAATTAGCAAGATCTAAAGAGAGGTAAAGCCAAAGTCAAGTTCGGGAGGAACTGCTGAGCATGGCAAAGATGGGACCATACATGAAGAATGAAGAGGTCAGACTAGAGAAACTCGAGTTCAGCAGAGAAGAAGAGGATCAAGAAGATCAAAAGAGGAGGATGAGTGGAGCAGAGGATTACAATTAAAAATTAAGAAGGAAATTGGGCAGGAAGGCCATGAAAGAGTGATGAGGTCACAAGAGAGAGAGCATTCCGGCCAGAAGAGATTGGCAAGCTAAGCTAAGAGAGGATGATTAGATCAGGGAAGGATGTCAAGGTCAGGAGAGGACTACAAGCTAAGGTGAGATCAACAAGGCCAGGACAAAATGACAAGGGTCGAAGACAACGACCAGATCAGGAGAAAATTCCAAAACCAAAAAAAAAAAAAAAAAAAAAGAGTATAAAAAGTAGCGAGGTCAGCAATGAACAAGAAGATCATGAGAGACCAGACAAGGCCAGGAGACAACAATTAGGACAGCGATTAATCAGAGAAGGTCAAAGTCAGATGAGGATGAGGAAGTGATAACATCAGGAGAAAGATGAGGTCACATGAGAACCACAAGGTCAGGGGAAAAATAAGAGGTCATGCCAGGAAAGATCACCAGCCGAGCCTCCTCAGGCTGCCAGCCAACATCTGGAATTGGTGTACCCAATGCTGTGCCAAGACTCGTGTCATTTCTCACAATCTGGCCACCTTACTTAGTGGCAAGCCACCAGGTTCCACTGAAAAAAAACTGAAAAAAAAAACCTTTTGTTTCTACTCCTGTTCGTGTTCTCCTTAAAGGTTTAGCTTTATCATGTCCATCTTTATTCCAGCATCACAAACTCAATTCTCAAGTTACATTACAAATGCTTCCCTAAAAATGTCCTCAACTTTTTTTTTACTCAAGTTGAAGCACTAAGTACGTGCTTTAAAATGGACAATAAACTACAGAAGTGCAAGAACTCCATAAAGAAACGGAATCTTCTGGATATCTGTCTGACCGAGTTACTGGTAAACTGTTTTAAAGTAGTTTAAATGCAATTGAAGTTGATGTTGTTGATTTATGTGAATGTGCAAATTAGTAGAGATTGATAGAGACAACGTTTGACATTGGTGTTCAGGAGTGACTGCATAAGCGCTTATGTTTAGATTAGACAATCAACGTCAGCTGAAAAGTAGCAAATCAAAAAGTAAAAGTACAGGTTTATAATAAAAAAAAAGATGTAGTGAGTAGAAGTTAAAAATAAAGTACAGAAAAAACATCCAGTGGTACCTCAGCATATGGACGCCACACCTAAGAATGTTTCACTTTAAGAACAGAAATTTTGCAAAACATTTGCCTCGGCATACGAAGCATTTTTGGCATAAGAAGCGGCAGAACCAAGCCGAACGCCGGCTAAGTCACTCGTACGTCCAGGAGCCGCTCAAAACTCATTTGCGTCTGGAAAACCAAGCGAGGCAAGTTTGCATAACGCCATGTGTCCCGAGAATTAGCAAGGATGGTAGCAAGAAGAAAAGCGAGTCGCTAAAATGTTTTTATTTATTTATTAATTTTTTTATAAGCAACAATATGATTATAGTGTTGGAAATTGGTAATATTGTAATATTTTGGGGAAAATGCGTTTCTCATGTTCTGAGGAACAGATTAAACATGAATGCCGAGGTACCGCCGTATTTAAGCTCTGTAACAGAGTAGTTGTACTAAATTACTTGCCATCTCTGTGCACAAACAGTTCCAGTGATCTCGTTCTTTTACTGTTGCCATTTTTCATACTTTTTTTCCTCTATTGCGGTGAATGTACACATTATGTACAGCGCCCTCTGCTGCTGTGGAGCAATCTCACTTCTTCACGCTATTCTAGAAATGCATCAGTAGTTTTTCGTCTACTGTTTAACATACAAAAAGGAAGGAAAAACTTTAACCTGTTGTTTGATCCTGTGAATAGAGGAAGCAGCAAAGTTGGTAATTTCTACTCAGTTAACTTGCTTCACAAATCCTTGTGTGTCAATCCTTGAGTGTTGTGTGAAAATTATGCGGTAGACTTTTGTCTGCTATGGGTGTTTACACAAAGCCGGACGCTGGATCGTTCATGTTCACAAGAAACATCATGAGTGACCCCTGATCTTATGTATAGTGGCTTTACTTACTGCGTACCGAGATATATAAAGGCGCCATTATTCGCTTAAAGCCCTTAATATTTATCTCTATCCAGTGCGCTTAATTCCTGTGCAAAGCTTGAGCTGGCATACGAACGGAGCATTTTTGCACTTCCAGCTGCATTTTCCTTTTCAAGGCTGAATTTTTGTCTTCTGTTCTCTCTGAACCACAATCTTGATCTGGACTGGATAGAAGAACTTGATAATGAACTCCTGATAATAACCTAACCCAGGACTGGTGTTGAGAATCCCTGCTTTTTAACTTTGCCTCTCCGCAGGGAATTTTGTATCTGTTGAACTGTTGAACCCACGCACTTTAAACTCAGCGAACCGGAAGGAAAATAAGCCAATCCTGTTGTTAATGAGATCATGGTGTACCGTAGCTCTAACGGTAATGGCGCCTTTTGTATCTCGCTAGAATAATTAAAGTACTTCTTTTGCTCGCCTAAAAACTCCACCACTACACAAGGTGAACCCGGCGGGGTGTTAATTGGAATTGAACTAACTGTGTATGTGTTGAGCCGGTACTAAATTGCAGGAAGAGCTTTAGTGATGCGTGAAGCATCCATGAATCCTTTCCGAACTTCAGGTTTTCAGGTTTCGTAGCAGCCACATGGATTCCGCTTCTGCTGTTAAAGTAAATTTGGGGAAAAAATAAGCACGTCTGCTGCTCCTATAAATATCTCGTCAAAACCTCTTGAGGAGAAAGTGAAATGCTTCTTTTTAAAAGCAGTGTGTTACCACTTTGCCAGAGCAGGAAAGATATGAGTGGGAATTTTCTGCTGCAACCCGGGCTAAATATAAAATTCTGCTGATGCGTTACTTTCCATGTGGTGTGTCTTGGAATTTGAGCTGGGTTCCTAGTAGGGGATGTTCGTGGGACGATGATATGGATAGGCGCGCATACCCTGAAGGATGAGGTACTGAGATACTGTACAAAGCTGTCAGGAGGAAGAATATCTGGAGGCGATGGAGATGCGACATCACAAGGACACCACTGTGATGTGACCGCCGAGATGGATAGCGGGGAGTGTTGAGTGAGGGTGAAAGAAATGGGTTGAGCTGGAACCAGGAACGGCAGGCGGTCTGACTCAAAGTGGCGTGGCGATGCCGGAATACAACGAAGGACGAGATGAATGAATTATAAGCTTGAAGATGTTCTTCAGTGGGTTTTGATGTTCTAACTGAGATGATAACATCCAACGGTTAAGAAGGATTTCACGTATGTAGTGTGTATTCTTTTTGCGCCAGCCCTTGATGTGTTTTCTTCTTTGGTGCGGTCACACTGGAAGGTCATCTGGTTATGTAAAAGGGGGTCGTCTGATTCTGGGTTCTGGTCGTCTGGGAGGTCGTCTGGTTCTGTAAAAGTTCAAATTTCTCATCAGACTCTATTACAATTAGCAAAATGAAACCTAAATAGACTAATAATTGTGAACGAGCTAAAAAACAATCATGAAGACTGTTTGCCATTTTGTACTGGAAGCCCTGTATCCAAGTCATGACCAAGACATTTCCCTTGTATCATGTTAATTGCCATGGATGAAACACAAGGCAGAAAAGGAGCGACTTGTTGTAGTCATGATTTGGTGCAGCTGGAGGAAACTGGATACCCAGGATGAAACCCTTTACAGAAAGTAGCCCGAGCTCAGGATCGAACCTTGGATACTGGATTTGTGCCATAGTTTAGCAGTGAAACCCAACTACAACTAAAACTCTACAAAGCTCCAAAATCTTACATTCGGTTGTCAATATTAATGCGTCAACACACAGGATTAATCTAGAAATTTAAACGCATTACTATTTTTATTTACACAAACTATTCTTAGGACCAAGTTTGGCCCTAATGGCTTCCGATAATGTTACGTGTTACGCCGCCCCCAAAGTTGTATGTGCGAGCAGTTTGAAAAGATGCAGTCAGCTGGCGTCACGTGGTTCAGAGGAACCACGGGATAGTCTTTGGCCCTCCCGACTGAGAGATAGTCGTAGCCTTAATGTGGCGCCTCCTAGTGATGGGGAGGAATTGGACACGAGTACATCAGGGAGAAAATCGGGGGGGGGGGGATAAATAAAAAGTGGTGGTCCGGGTGGCTAAGGCTCTCGATTGGTTATTTTTTTTATCTGGCGGATCCGGGTTCGAGTCCGGCCATCTAATGGCCAGCCACTATATGCAGCACCGGTCCCATTCGAGAGATTTGAATTTAACATTTGTTCAAAACTGCGATTAATTGCCTGACTGTGATTAACTACATAAAAATTTTAATTCTATTGACTGCACTTGTTTAAACCCATTTCGATGGTGATGAAAAAGCATCTGGAAATCTGATGGGAAACCTTGACAACGGTGGCCCTCGAACACGCAAAAGATACTCCTTTAACGAGTGACTCATTTAGACTGAGTGGCTTTCCCGTCAAGCCAGTTTAAATAAGACATCGAATCAAGCCGCCTTCGCATCCGCTCTGGTTCATCGCAGACGCCTTCCCACGCATCTTTTCATTTGCTTTCGCTGTCAAAAAAAAAGACAGAGGAAGAAAATATCAGGATTACATGATAATTACACGTTGGTTGGTTGCTTATTTCACAGTTTTATTCATAACCTGTTGCGGGAGTTGCTCTGCGTTAGCGAAGCACAAGGGAAGAAGTAAGAGTTATACAGACATCTACTGCTGACAGAACTAGTAGAAAACTCGCAAAATATGAGAAAGACTAAGAGGCGGCACAAGGAACAAGAAATCTCCGATTTCTTTTCTTAAATCTTATGAATGCTTTTAACGTAGCGTCAATGGAACGACAGGGAGAGTGTGTTCTCTTACCGTATTTATTCATGTTCTATATAGATTCTTTCCTTCAGAAGATGTGAGTCACTATTCAAAGACGTCAGCTACAGTCGAGGTTTCGTCGCTCCTGGACCGGCGTGCGTTTGAGTACATGCCGGTTTCAGATCCGTGCAAACAAAGCCAGACTTCAGAGTGAAGCCGGTCTCAAAGGGTTCTTAGCTCAGCTTTAGGCCAGAGAGAGAGAGAGAGAGAGAGAGAGAGAGAGAGAGAGAGTCATTTAGTCCTAAAAACTAGGACGGTGTTTGACATTCGCCTCGAACGGCAGCGCGTGTGAACAGGTGTTGCAGCCGTAATCGCCGCTGCTGCCGCTGCTGAGTGAGTGTGTGAGTGTGTTTGCAGACCTGACTATCACACACTCACATGTTTCATCAGTGTGTTTTCAAAGTATTACTCTGCGTAGCGTAAAAACCTGAGCGAAGAGAGAGAAACCCTTTCAGCGCGAGAGCATCGGCGCTCGGGTTCTTCCTCATCTCCAAACACTCCACAGACAATGGAAGTTAATTTCAGGCTCCATTAGGTTTCTGTGTGCTGAAAACCAAAGGCATGTATTGATGACGGTTAGGAATGTTATCTAAGGTGGTCTGTGAAGAAAAAAGAAATAATAAAAAAAGAAATAATAAAAAAAGAAATGAATAAATCGCGGCGTCTGGCGCCTCGTCCCGGGAGAAGTCTGACCCCAAAAAAACTGAGACCCATTTTCCTTTTTCTTCTTGTACTTCAACTTCAAAGAACATGCAAAACTTGTACATCGAAGGCTTGTCATTTAGAATTTCTACACAAAAACAAAGAAATCGCGTCCTCGAACTTCTCGGACAGGTGGGAAGTCTCGTTTAAACCTGAACTTAGCATATGATGTCATGTCCGCTCAGAGCGCAAAACAGTAAATAAGATATCTCCTTAATCGTTTTTATACAGTGTTATTTAAAGCTTGTTAAATCCGTAACACAGACCATATGGTAAGCTGTTGTTGAGAAAAAGTAAATGCATCATAAACTCAAGCTGTCTCTCACTTCTGATTTAACTGTATGCTGAATTACGGGACATTTCATGCTAATCCGTAAGACGTTCAGATGCTCTCCTCTGCTTTTAAAAATTCCGATTTCTATTTTTAATTTGCTATGGGTGCAGTCGCCTTGCACCTGCAGGGTCCGGGTTCGATTCCCGGCCAGGCTCGATTCCCGTCTCTGTGTGCATGGAGTTTGCATGTTGTCCCCGTGCTTGGTTTCCTCCCACAGTCCAAAAGACCTGCAGGTTAGGCTAATTGGTATTCCCAAATTGCCCATAGTGTGTGAATGAGTGTATGTGTGTCCTGCGATGGATTGGCACCCTGTCCAGGGTGAATACAGGAGGTATAGATGATGAGTGAGTAGTAGTAGCCTTAACTAGGGCCCCCTAGTGACGGGGAGGAATTCGACACAACTAAATTAGGGAGAAAATTGGGGGAAAAAATCCCAAAAAATAAAGTAAGATGTGTAAGTGGTGTCCCGGTGGCTGAAGCTCTAGATTGGTTATTTTTTTGACCTGAGGATCCGGGTTCGAGACCCGCCGTCTCATGCCCAGCCACTGCACGCAGCACCGCTCCCATTCAAGAGATTTTAATTTAACGTTTGTTCAAAACTGCGATTTATTGCCTGACTGTGATTAACTACATTAAAATGTTCATTCTATTGACTGCACTTGTTTAAACCCATTTCGATGGTGATGAAAAAGCATCTGGAAATCTGATTGGAAACCTTGACAACGGTGGCCCAAGCGTGTTGGGGTTCTAAGAATGACCAATTCTGGTACTTTCAAATAGTGAATGTTGCGGTATGAATATGAAAAGTCTGGAAATATAATCAGTTCAAAAGTTTGTACTCCCATTTTTAAACGTCATAAATACTGTCGAATCCATAGCTGTCTTTCTAATATCTGTTCTAGCTCGGCCAATCAGATTTGTTTGCATTATGTATTGTATATATATATATTTTTTTTTGTAAAATAGAGATTCGTTTATCTGTTTTCAACAGGAAACTCAAAGGGAACTTAGAAAAATTAAGGATATTCACCTATACAGCTTTACAGAATTTGCTTTTATACATGTGCATAGGAATGTTATTCAATGTATATTATTATTGCTACCAGAATTGATCTGGTGCCAGATGTTGTACCTTTGCCATCATCATCATCATCATCATCATCATTAGTCTAAACTTGAGCAATTCCACATGGTCAATTCCACACTTCAAGTATCTGTGTTTCAGGTGTCAGTGTTGGGGGACGTTACTTTTTAAAGTAACTAATTACATTACAGAATGATTGTCTTCAAAAAGTAATCCGTTACATTACTGCATTAGTTCTGATAAAGTAACTAGTTCGTGTAACTTTTCCATTGCAGAGAATGAAAACTCCTTTGTGCTTCCTCATGCATGTTGTTTTAGTCAAGACCTTTATAATTATTCTACCATCATCACTCAGTGAAGTTTGGCCCATAATCTGTTAACTACTAATACCCCTGTCTCAGCTACGCGGTTTCGCGCGGTGGCCATAAGTACGGTTAAAGTAGAGTTAACGAATAACACAGGGGCGGGTTATCGGGGGTGGGGCTTGTAGGACAAGTTTCTCAAACACACACACTAATGGATTGGGAATGACTGCTGTCTGGCTCATGGATTCCATACAATGTCTGAATAACGGATTACATTTTTGAAAAAGTAACTTAGTGAATGGCGGACCGAGCGCGTTAGATTACTCGTTACATCAAACAAGTAATCCGAGTACTCTAACGCGTTACACCCAACACTGTCAGGTGTACACCGGATGAGCATTGAGAAGATGCTTTGAGAAGATGTTTTGTCATTACCCGATCATCGTCTTCATCATTATGGTCCACATCTAATCAATACGCATGTCTCGTGTCTGGTTGTCTCGTGTCTGCTCCTGGACAGAAATCATGGCAGGGACAAAGTTTCCTTCTGGAAGTCCTTTCTAAATCACAAACCGTTCGTGTAAAGTGACGAGGGTCCGGAATGTCACATGTAAAAAAAAAAAAAAAAATGCTTCGAGAAGCAAAAACAGCAGGATGTTTATTTTAGTACCTCTGTGGAGAAAGTGGAACAGTCAACTGCTTTGTAGACACAAGGTTTCATTTAGTTTTTTTATGCGTGGCCAAAGCGTAGGTTCAGAGATTCCGCATTGGGCCGAAACTAGAAATAAGAAACAGTCTAGACGGAATAAAAATGACAAGCTGGGAAACAGAAACGAATGAAACAAATAGTTGAAAAATATTTCATAACAGTAGGTAAATATAGGCAGATGAAAAGAATGGACAGTGGGCGTGGCCAAAGCAGAGCCAATAAGGTAATATTAGAGAAAATGAACATCAGGAGTATACAGTAGCGATTCAAAAAGCTGTTTATAACTCATAGGTGAGTATGCAGGAGCAAATAAGTAGAACTCCTGTATATACTGACCTTTTGTAGGCACATGACTACTACAATGTACCGCTAACTGAAATTAGTCTATTGTGTATTTTTGTTGATAATTATGTTTGAGGTGAATTTCATATCTAAAATAATAATCGAAACCTTTTTTTCAATCACCTGATGACGTACCGGAGTCCCTGACGCTTTGTCAGAGGAGTAACTGAGCGATCGCTAGCTTCTGTTCTGCTGATTATTTTCAAACGCATTCTGGTGTCGTGGTGGAGTTTGTAACTTATTAAAAACAGAAACAAGTGTGTGAAAATGGATAAAGAAAGTATTAAGGGTATAGATTTGCAGAAAATTGATTTGTTATCGTAGCATGGTTACATCAGACGCTGTACAAATACAAATACAAATACGCAATTCCGCCTGGATTTGGTGGTGTGTGCTACTATTAGCATTAGCTCATTTAGTGCTTCTGTTATAAATTACATTACTAAGGAGACAAAATGTTGTTTGACATGACATACTGCTAGCAGATGTGTTTTCTTGCAGAAAATGTCTCCGTGACCGGTTTTGTTTGTGGGTTTTGTCACTGACATAAGTAAGAAACGTCCCTTTGGCCATCCAATAGTGGGCGGGACCATGGCAGACGGACGTTGTGACGTCAAAAGGTCTATAGCAATAGCAAGTCACTCATATTAACTACCAAAGAGTACTAGGTAAATACTTAGCATGCGAGTAACGCGGTTTGCGTGTGTTCCGCAAGACGAGCAAAGATTTTTAATAAATTGTCACTTGGAAAACGAGCAAGTCTGGGTTTACGAGTGCAAAGTATCATGTATCACGCATGTGCTTCTTGTTTTGATGCCGAGCGTCACGTGATCACAACTGAGCCAATGATTTTTCTCTCTCTTGCGCTTCGGAATTGTGGGTAATCGTCTCCCTTACTGGGTCTTAGTGCTTGTCTCTTACTGGTATAATCAACATCCGTGCACGCGTGTACTGTTTACTATAACACTGTGACCATGTGTGTGTGCGTAAAACATCTTTTATTTTGTGTCTGTTTGTGTGTGTACAGCGCGCGTGTACTGTTTATTATAACGTGTTTATACGTGTGTGTGCACGTATAAAGCAAAAGAAAGTCTCATTAGAGAGGTTAAAGATCCATGTGTCTGCTCTTTGTGTCTGTGTCAAAGGGTCCGGTCAAAGGGTTCTCCACAGCGGACCATCTGATCCGCACATGACTTAGCCCAGGTTTTATGCCGGATGCCCTTCCTGATGCAACCCTCCCATTTTATCCGGGTTTGGGACCGGCACTACGTCCAGTGGCTGGGTAGTATGGGGTGTGACAGCAGGGCTCGAACCCGGATCCTCAGATCCACAAATACAAGCTCAAAACTTTTAATGTTTGGGTAAATTTGAAGGTAAGTACTTGTATAGGTGGCAGTGATGAAACGTTTTACACAGAGCTGTACTGAAAGAGAGCATTTAGAGAAGATAGAGTGTGGAAGTGCCGGATAAAAGCAGACGAAGAGTTTGAGATACAAAACAAGACAAGATCAGAGAAGGAAGCATGTGATGATTTTTTTTTTTTTTTTTTTTAAGGAAGGTTAGAGTGGAATATCAGCTTTGCAACCTACTGGATTCCAACCGCAGTTAAACAACAAGGACGAAGAAGAACTTTTATGCTTTGGAACTTTTTACTCAAGTAGAAATGTAAATCCATTCATCCATCTAGGAACCTCTTTAGTTCAGGTAGGGAACGTGGAGGCCAAGGGTCATAACCAATGTAGTTATTTCCATTTTTACGTTGCTCAAACCTGGACCCTAGAGGTGCAAGGCGACAACGCCAAGCACTAAGCCACCACGCCGCCAGAAAAGTTCATGTTGGACTTTTACTTGTGCTTGAATCGTATTTTACCCGGTACTGTATTTGTGTACTTCTTCTACCTCATAAGCTGAGGGGGCGGAGCCAGGGTGGAACCTGATATCCAGGACGCAACTAAACTATTAGTGAAAATTCCTGTTTGAAATCGGGCACAATGTGAAACTAGGCCTTGATGATTTATTGATTGTTCCCTTCCTTCTACCTGCTTCAGCTGAGATCAGTTCCCTTAGTTTAGAGTTAAAAATCACGAAACTGCCACCAAATCTATGAGTCGGTCTGAATCGTGGTGCGACGTAAAGCTCTGCGCATTCGTCAAAGATCTGAATGAAATAAATCAACCCTTCAGCGGCTTGCGTATTTACAAATCCGAGCAATCTGACTTTTTTTTTCCGTGACTTTTCTGCTTTTGTGTGTGTGTGTGTGTGTGTGTGTGTGTGTGTGTGTGTGTGTGTGTGTGTGTGTGTGTGTGTGGTGCATCCCAAGCAGCTCTCATCCATTCAGCCCGTTCAGCACTCAGCCGGAAGAGCGGGCGCAGGATAGATTTATAGTGATATGATGAATGAATAGGGATATTATGATGCTGCAGCTTCACTTTAGATTCACTTGCGTATTATCAAATAATCAATATGGATACAAATGTTGGGATTAAGAGGGCAGGAAGGCACGGTTTAGACCGCTGCGACTTGATAACAGCTGGCATGACAGTTGCAGTGTTGCAGTCAGGTAGCTTACAAGAGGACAGGATTAATCAGGATTCGATAAACACAAACACTTTTTCCTGTAATTCCTAGGAATGTAAACATGACGGGGAAAAGCTGAATGACGTATAGGCATGTCAGGATGCCGCTGGACTGATATACATATTTAACCAGATGTTGATGTCTATATTGATGTAGTATATTGATCCAGTATCTAGTGCTTGGTATATTATTAGTACAGTAAAACCTCGGCATACGACTTTTTCCCTTTTGATAACTGAAATTTTGCAAGGAATGAGCCTCGGCATACGAGCAACCAAACCGAGCTGAACCGAAGTCGTGCGTACGTCTGGGAGCCCTTTGTGTCAGTGGAAAGCCAAGCGAAGGGTCTTTTTACATATATTTTGTGTTTTTTTTTTTTTGCATTTTGTGTAAGATTTAGTGAAGACACCGCACCATGGGTCCCAAGAATGTCATCAAGGATCAGTTTGGTTTTGAAAGCCAAGAGGAATCATAACTTCAGGTTAAGTGAGGTTTAATGTCCATTTACTTCATATTTTACTTTACATATCTTTTCTAAAAATTTTGATTCTAGTGTTGGAAATAGTGTAATGTTATTTCTGGGCAGCTGGAATGAATTAGCTGCATTTACATTATTTCCTGCGGGAAAATTAACTTTGGCGAAAACTTTGACAGTCCCAGTAAGAATTTAAACCTCCTTTCACTCCTGGTTGCATAGTGATATTGTGTTTTTGCATACTGGTGGGGGTATTTTGGTGCTGTCAGGGAGTATTGTAGTGGCTTATGGCAGAAGATATTAGCTAGTATTAGCTGTTCTGTTCATGGCTGGGTGTTAAATCTCACCTTGGAATAGTTTAGGTGAAAAGGGCCGTCCTATGGGAAGTATAGCTGAATCTTCATAGTTTCGTAGTTTTTTTGTATTGGATGTTATTGGGTGCAGTTTGGGGTTTAAAATGTCTACATACACTGTATATACTTTCAGATCTCATTGAGCTACAGTACAACTTTCGCCGTGCATGTCATGGGCTCTATGGAATGGAATGGAATTTGATATACAGTACGTACATACATACTTCTCCTCGTAGGGGATCACCACCAAACCGAGCTGTTATGATCTCAACACACTGAGGATGCAAAATGACGAAGGGATTTTTGGTACTGTATCTCAAACGGTTCAAACTTGTGTCAAAAAGTGGCGGATCACTTCCTGAACGACATTATATTGAGTAACATCACAATGAGGCAATGACAATGAGTGATGGCGCAGGGTGCTTGGGCCCGATCATCGCTGCTTGCGACTACATTGTAAAATTATTATTATTTTTTATTTATAGACGGTATATTAGCATTTCTGGTCGTAAAATGGTGCAGTTCCTCTATAATCCTCCAGGTGGTCTCTAAAGCTCACAGCTGCTCCCTCCCTAGCGACTCCCGTTCTTAGTGTTATCAGGAGTTTCAGCACGAAACGGTGCCATGCTAGCGGCGTATTTTTAGATGTTTGCCATTATCGCTAATTGTTAATTGTTGAGCGCGCTATTGAAACGATTAGCCATTTCACGCTGTTGCTTGTTACTTTTATAGTTTGCGATGTTATACGGTGCATTCTCAGCTGCACACACTCCCCCCCACCCCCACCGGATGCATTGTTTCACCGAGAGAGGGGTAATTTCCAAGTCCAGTCAAGTGTACACTTTCTCTGTTGGCTCTCAGTGGGACACACACTCACACACACACACACTTTTACTATACTGGGCTTCTTTTAAACACCCTTTCTTTTTTTAAGATCATTAAAAAGCATCTTTTGATCATGCACGTTGATTAAGAGAGGCTTTAATCATGTCATGGGAGCATTCACGAGTTCAAGGCTTGACGCTGCAACAAATCCGTCACGCTAGCTGTGACTCAGCACCGTCATGGTAACCAATTTCAACCCCCTAAAAAAAGTAGCGAAGAAATAAGGATGCTCGACAATCCCTGTTCAGTGGGAGGTTTTCAGGAGGTTAGCTTGACATTTTTGTGATGATGTAACCTTAGCATATGATGGAAAGTCGTCTGTAAATAGGAGCTAAAAGCATGCACTTGTTTCTCTGCGGTGTCAGAACACAGCGGCCTGGAGGGACCGGCTCTCGACACACCTAATGAGGGCTACATTAGCCGCAGAGGGCGCCTCTACCCATAAACCTCTGCGGCAGTGTGGGTGCGTGTGTGTGTGTGTGTGTGTGTGTGTGTGTGTGTGTGTGTGTGTGCAGTCTCTCACTCTTTGTCTCTGTCTCCCTGTTTCTTCGTCCACCCTTCCCTCCCTCGCCTGTTGTCTGAAGTGAATGTCAGGGTCCAGGCGGAGGAGAGCTCGCCATGGTAACGGCGCTCTGTCATGGCGTGATGCTGTGATGTGACAGCATCGATGCTGCCCTTTGGCATGAAGGACTGGCACGTCCCCGCGGTGCCACGCTGACTCGAGAGCTCAATCCATCCACAGACATTCTCCATCTCTTCGTGTTTTTTCTTTTCCCCTTTTCGATTTAAGCGCCGTGACGAACCACTATCGCTTTTAATCTCTTAATTGCAGGATGTTCTACAGCAAGTGGCATGCGGGGGAATATTAAAAGGAGTCGAAATGTTTATTATTAATCCATTGTGACTCGAATAATCTTTTAATTACACCGGATCAGTCGTGTACCCGAGGAGCGCCGAAACTGTGCTCTATAGCGATTCTTATCGGATGCTTCGAAACTGTCAATCATGTGAGATTATTTTTTTATCGCTCCCAGGATCTCGGGCATTGAGTCCGGTAACGTACGTCCTCTCATTGAGCGGTAAACACCGGAAAAATGGAGGTGTCAGGAATTTAGTATGCGATAATAAGCAGCGCTTGGTGTTATTTACAACCCTGTATCCCGCTGACCTTCTTCTTCTTCTGTGCGCTGCAGCAACAAAAAAAAAAGGGGGGGGGGGGCTCGGTAATTGTCGAATAACAAGGTACAATTGTATTGGAACGAGGAGGTTCCTCTTGGCAGCGGGACAGGAAGCATTTATCATGCAGCCGGACAGCCTCCCGTCAGCCACCAAGTCTCCGGGGCCGTGTGGAGGTCTGGGTCATCAATCCCAACTTAATGCTATTGCTACTACGCAGATACGGCTGCAACCTAAACAAACGTCATACGCGCGGCTAATAAATAATGAACGGTTATTGATCGTTTTGTTTCACTTTGCACATTCACACATGACCCAGGCAAACCAAACTCAGCCAGACGGTGCTAGTTAGCATTTTATGCATGACCCAGATTTACAGCTTCACAGAAACCTGCGCGTACGTTTGGATCCGAGACGCCAGGACAGAGGGAAAAACTGCATATGAAGACGACATGAGGAATAAATCTTTGAGCTGCGAGCCACGAATGCACCGCTGTCTTCACTTCTTCATCAGAAGTGGATCTTAGTCCTCGTAGTTCTGCTTTCCAGGGAACGAACAGGTGAAAGTCTGATGGAGTGAGACCAGGACTATAGTGAGGCGCCCTCAGATATCAGTCCTCTGTGTTTAATCAGAAGTTTAGTCTTCAGCTCTTCAATAAGCGTCACACTGTAACGAGCGCTGCTGATTGTTTAACCTTTTATCCTGACAATGTTCCAATACTTCTGGCCCTCGAGAATCCCAGCTGTTTGAGTTTCGGTAGTTTGCTAGGTTTCAGTAGCTTGATCATTTCAGGTTCTAGCTGCATTGTTAACTGTTTATGGGAAAGATCCACTATATGTATTATACCATCCACTATATAGCTGCACGTTCCTGCTGGGATTTTTTCTTTGTCAAATGTTGTGGTGATATTAATTGGGCATTGATATGGAATGTTGTGACCATGTTGATATGATGGTATCCTACATGATGGTAGGATAGCCATTGATACTCAACATACAGTCATGCTATGCTAAGCGATGCTATGCTAATCTAAGGTATGCTAATCGAGGCATGCAGGGGGATATTAAAAGGAATCACACTGTTTATTATTAATCCATTGTGACTCGAATAATCTTTTAATTACACCAGATCAGTCGTGGAAACTGTGCTCTATAGCGATTCTTATAGGATGCTTCAAAACTGTCAATCATGTGAAAGTAGACGGGTAGATTTTCAGAAGAAAATGTCAGCGGTGAATGCCGCGGCAAAACTCAAGCCTCTGGGCCTTTTATAATGACAGTCTGCGGGATCAGTTGCTAAGGTGCTCTAAAGTGGTTGCTAGGGCGTGGCTTGGCAGCTTCGCAATGATCCTGAGAAACTGATTCGGTGCCTGAGTAAAATGAGGGATAGGTTCCTATGGAAGTTACCATAACAGGGAACACAACTGTGGGCACTTCCTGTTTCAGTACCTTCACTATAATGTGTCAATGGGGCAAATTTGGGCACCTCTTATGCCTCAGGGAACCCGCTTGCGGGGTCACACAGTTTGCTAAATTTTATATTTCTACATAATTCTTGCTTGATAATTCTTGATCTCAATGCTTGATCAAAAAAATTTTTGAGGAGGATTTTTACCTCGATTTTCTCTCTAATTAAGTCGTGTCCAATTCCTCCCCGTCACTAGGGGGCTCCACATTAAGGCTACTACTACCACTCAGCTGGGAAGGCCGAAAACTATCACGTGTTTCCCCCGAACCACGTGACGCCAGCCGACTGCATCTTTTCGGACTGCTCACTCATGCACCGTTGGGGGCGGAGTAACACACTCGGAGGACGGCGCTATCCGCTCCTTCCGCCTGCACGAGCTCACAGACGCCCCTGATTGGCTGTAGAGCCGTGATTAATGTTGGAGCACTAAGTCCCTCTCATATCCCTCCCCTGTGAGAGAGCTCAGCCACTCAGCTCCATCTAGACCTCCGCCTGCGAGAGGTTACAGCATCACCCGGGAATCGAACTCGCCATCTCCGGATGATAGGGCGAGCTTAGAAAAGTCATAGCACCCCATTCCTGAATAAGCCGCACGATTCGACACCTCATTAATGGGTCCACGGCACGGGAGTAGTTACGCAACAATGTTTGTACGGAAGAAGATTGATTAAAAAAAAAAAAAAAAGCCTGCAAGATAATACAAGTTATGCTTTTCTTCACAAGTACGCTTAGTAATCACAAGCACTTAGTAATAATGAAATTAATAAAATAGCACACGAGCCTGTAAAATAGTGTCAGTTATAACGTCTGTATTATATTCTTCAGTGATGTTTATTATAGATGTCGATGTGTAGATGCAAAAGTCTTTCCGTATCATATTTCCAGAAAGAAAAAAAAAACATTTTTAATGAAAATCCTGTTCTTTTTTCATCCATTTTTGTCTCTTTCTGGACACAAAACAGATCCGCGAGCTCTTATATACTTTGATCCATGTTGATCAAAATGACATAAACCACGATGCTGAAAGTTCAGATTGTTATTTAGATGTTTGACGGTTAAACGGAGGGAAATGTTAAATCTCTCCTCTGAGCCCGGGATTTGACGCTTTCTCTGCGGCTCCATCATCTGCTCTGGGACGCTGTTCCTCAGCAGGAGGAGGAGGAGGAGGAGGAGGAAGAGGAAGAGGCACCGCAAGTCGCAAAGCCTTCGCGGTATGAAGAGCAGAAGACAGAAAGTCACGCGGCTCGGATCTCTCCGGCTTTAAAAGCAAAGCCGTGTTGCTTCCTGAGCCAGCGCCAGCGGGTCAAGTGCTCTTAAGCGTGAAAAATAAAGAAATAAAGATACCACGCTGGATGTGTGTGTCTGTGTGTGTGTGTGTGTGTCACTCAATAAGTGCTATTTTTAAAGAGCGGGTGATGGACGTGAAGTGAAAGTCGTGGTTAGTCGTGATTTCGTGCAATTTCCAGCGCTGGATCGGTCGAATCTTTACGCATTTTTCATTCATTCATTTATTTATTTATTTTTTTGAGATTACACCATCTTATCATTTTGTCACATGTTTTTGGGTTACAGTGCTAAACATATCCTGTACACCCCGTACGGAGCTCAGAAACGTTTATGAATAAACAATGCCCGTGACCATCTCGGGTGACCGCGTGAGGTTCACTCTCAGGTTAGAGCGACATGCTGGTTCGTCTACGACCGCCGTCCTCGTGCGTCTCAGCTTGCGTCTCGTGCTTCCTGACGAGCTCGCGAGTGAACATCACGTCGATATCCGTGAAGTCAACGAGAGCTACGTGAGGAATTCGCAAAAACACTGCTTATGATGTGTTTGAAAAGGATCGTCAGCGTACTGAAACAGATTGCAAAACAAGACCGAGTTTTCATTCAGAAACCTTATTACTGAGTGAACAAAAAACACATCTGGGAGCCTGTTATTTCTTTAATTGCACCTCGCCTCAAGTTTCTCAACCAAACAACCTTTCAGAAAGCAGAAGCGTGTCCCGTTTGTTTTCATTTAATTGCCGTCTGGAGGTGAGAGGCTTTAACACGGAGGACATGTTTCAGAAAGGGTATTAGTGTTCCTTAGTGGTCAAGAAACAAATAAACGGATCGCTGAGAGCTCGCAACTCCTAGATCGCTGACACCAAGCGCCGGTCGTTAAATCGATTACGCAATCATCGAACCGCTGTTCAGTTTTTCATTCATTGTTGAGTCCCATTTTTTAACTTATAGTTAAAGTGGCTAAAACGTTACTCTTGTTTCACTAGGTTATCATTTGTTCTTATTCTTCGTTTGAGTTTGTGCAATAACGCCACCTGCTGGACTGGAGTGTGGAGGAGAAAAATAATAACAACACGGAAACGGTTTCAGCGTTCATCAGGACTATTTAGAGTGAGGCCTGGAGCCTGTACCAGGGGACGCGATGCCAAAATTCTGCCGCCTATTTAGAGATACGTTTAGTGGAACGACCCGTCTCACAAATTTTCCCCTTAAGAACTAAAATTTTGCAAGCAATTTTCATCGGCCTACGAAGCTTTTTTGGCATAAGTGTTACAGAACCAAGCCAAATGCCGGCTGAGTCGTGTGTACGTCTGTGAGCCGCTCAAAACCCGCTTGCGTCAGTGAAAAGCCAAGCAAAACAAGTTAAATATTTTTGTTGTTCTAGTTTTTGCATTTTGTGTAAGATTTATTGAAGACATAACACCATGTTAGCAAGGACGGTAGCAAAAAGGAAAGGGAGCCGCTTTCAGTTTGGTTTTTAAAGCAGCCGGTGTCGAGAGGAATCATAAATGAAGGTTAAGTGAGGTTAAGGTTAATATTTTACTTCATTTACATGTCATTTCTAAATGTTTAGATTGTTTTTGTATGTGAAAACTATGCTTATAGTGTCGGTAATATTTTTGGGTGCCTGGAACAAATTATCTGCATTTATATTATTTCCTCTGGAACAATGTGTTTCACAATATGACATTTTTTAAACCTATTTTTAGCCAAAAGTTTGTTTTTTTTTTTACCCATTTTTCTTATTTATTATTATTTTTATTTATTTATTTATTTTTCCCATGTGAAAAAGTTTTTTAGAATTTACCTATTTTTGATGAAAGTGGTGAAAATGGGTAATATCTGTAATATTTTTGGGTGGCTGGAACGGATTATCTGCATTTACATTATTTCCTATGGGACAATGCGTTTCACAATACGAAATTTCGCCTTAAGATCTCACGGGTTAAATTTGTTTGCGTAGGTACCGCTGTATTTCAAAACCTGTAAGAAATATAGCATCTTGAGACAAAACAAACATTAGCGCTATGGACTCGAACCGATAACCATAGTGCTCCAAAATCAATGCAAATCTCGGCTCCGCTGGTCATCAGTCAAAACAATGTTGTGCTGCTATTCGTTTCTCAGATCTGTCACCTGATAACTCTCTTGTCATATAACAGCTACTAAATATGAGGTCAAACTGCATCACAGGGCAACGTGACACGCTTAGAGGAAAACCACTATTCACCCACTTACGCATGCTTGAGCTCAGAGATTGGCCCTGATTGGCGAGTGTCGCTGTGGTTCGACAGGGGAGAGGGAGGCAAAACACCATCCCTCCGTCTCTCTCGCTCAGGAAGCCCTACTGGTTTTGCTCTCCGCTGGAGGACTCGCTGGCAGTCGGATTGTCAGGATTCAAGCGTCAAACGTCTTCCTCTTCGGGTTTCTGGTATTTGCCGTGCCTCGGCTGTCGGCTCTCCGGCTCGCCCCTGCTGTGCGTCTGCAACTTAGCATCCCATTTTGTAATTTCTTTTTGTAATAAAGAATGACGTCCGTTTTAAGCTGCGAGCATTTCAACATGCATCCAGTCAAACTCCGATGAGTTTCAGTTCAAATATTTGGATGAAAATGGGACTGAATAGTGAGCGAATTCACACACCGTCCTCAAACACCAGGAAGGACAGGAATGGAAAAGAAACAAATTGACATGTTAGAGAGGAAAATAGAGGGAATGGAACAAAGATGCAAGCGCTATATGCATGTAATATAATAATATTTCATTTAGAAAAATGAAATAAACACATAAAGAGTTTTATAAGCCCTGTAAATATAAAATATATATATATATATATATATATATATATATTTTTTTTTTTTTTAAAGGAAGAACTTGGTAAAAGAAGAGACGCATCAAAGGGAATGTTTCATATTCTAGTCGAGTCAGACTGTGCTACTCGAGTCGGAGTGTGTGAACGGACTATAAATGAACCAGTTTCTTAACACGGCTCATGTCATAATCTTGGTTCTTGATCTTGGTGGATGAACTGCGCGTGTGTCATCGTATGAGGGTCGTTCGAGCCAAAGCGGGACTTGCAGAATATAATCTCTTTTTAATAATCCCCTGCTACACTAATGCTCTCATCCCAGTGTGTCACCGGTGCTTGGGCACCATCACAGTAGAACGTTTGCTCATGTCTGAGTCATGAGAAACGCCGGCCTCCCGGGAACTCCTTTAATCTTCCAAACATGTGGAAATGTCTGGGAGCGAGGTCAGGCCTGTGCGAGTGGTGCTGGTGGATGATCGTGTGTACAGTTCACACACACAGATGCGTCTCTCAGGCTC